>WNWK01005117.1:25000-126583 GCA_009830355.1 Cherax destructor | reverse complement strand
TCTGAAGGCAACTTGTCACACCAGGCTGAACCTTCTTAAAACCCTCGCACATCTTTCATGGGGGCTGATCGTAGAACTCTCCTTCGCCTACATTCAGCCCTAATTTTGTCGAAACTCGATTATGGTGACCAGATATATTCGGCGGCCTCCCCTGCTACTCTTTCCATCCTTAATCCCATCCATCACCAGGGATTACGCTTATGCCTTGGTGCATTTCGTTCTTCCCCGGTTGAGAGCCTCTATGTAGAAGCGAACATTCCATCCTTATCCGATCGTCGTGATGCACATTGCGTTCGCTATTTTGTTCGCTCTCATGACCTCCGCAATCCTTCCATGTATAGGATTGTTACAGATGTTAGTAGGCGCTCTTTATTTGTTCGTCGCCCCTGCTTACTTCGTCCCTTTTCTCTTCGTCTACATTCACTCCTGTCTTCCCTTCAGCTCCCACCTCTATATGTTCATGTGACATCTCCCTTTTCCCTGCCCCCTTGGGAAGTTCCTGCTGTCCGTGTCTGTTCTATTCCTCTACCTTGCGCAAAAGCCCAACTACCTACGGCGGCTTCTCGCACTTTCTTTCTAGACCATTTCCGTTCTCATTCCCATGCCATCGCAGTATACACCGATGGTTCAAAGTCATCTGACGGCGTCGGATTCGCAGCACTGTTTCCGGACAGCGTCATACGAGGGCATCTATTACCCTCGGCTAGCATATTTACGGCTGAATTGTATGCCATTCTTGTGGCACTTATCCGTATTGCATCTATGCCTGTGTCACCATTTGTGGTCGTTTCAGACTCCCTTAGTGCTTTACAGGCTATCTGTAAAATTGATACACCTCACCCCCTAGTTCTTCGTATCCACCTTTGGTTACGCTGTATCTTTAGCAAGCATAAAGATATTGTCTTTTGTTGGGTCCCTGGTCATGTTGACATACAGGGCAATGAACAGGCAGACACTGCTGCGCGGTCAGCAGTACAGACCTTCCAGTTTCATATAGAGGTGTTCCTTTCATGGACTATTTTGCGGTCATTGCTACCCACCTTCGCACCCGTTGGCAACAACGCTGGTCTGACCTGCTGAATAACAAACTTCATTCTATTAAACCGGTTATAGGTTTCTGGCCTTCTTGTCACCAATGTCGAGGTTGGGAGACTACACTCTCCCGTCTTCGCATCGGCCACACTCGTCTTACTCACGGGTATCTCATGGAGAGGCTCTCTGCCCCTCTCTGTGAGCATTGTCAGGTTCCAGTGTCTTTGCGACATATTCTGTTGGACTGCCCACTTTATCAACGAGCACGCAGAATTTACCTCCAACGGCGTCTTCGCTCTGTGGCCCTTTCTTTACCTTCCCTTCTTGCAGATGGACCCTCCTTTAATCCTGACTCTCTCGTTGACTTTTTGACAGAAACTGACTTACTACACAAACTCTGAAGATTATACCTCTAGCACCTCCCTCAGTCGCTTATACCTTGATATCTTGCTACCCTCTATCCCTGCACTATCCACCATCCTGCTGCACTCCATACCCTATTAATCATCCATCTCCCTCTTACAACCCATTCTCCCTGCATCCTGCAATAACCTGCAGCGCTGTATAACCCCTGTGGTTTAGCGCTTCTATTTGATTATAATAATAATAATCTGGTCCAACAGGAGGCCTGGTCCCAGACCGGGCCGCGGGGGCGTTGACCCCTGGAATTCTCTCCAGGTAGACTCCAGGTACTCCTCCAGCGGTAGATGTGTACGTTTGTTTAATATCTTTATTATGCACCCCATACCCATCCTGTGGGCGGTAGTCAAAAGATTACAGAGGTACATAATGGGTACAGGGACTGGACCTCAAAGTTTTGATAGCTGAGCAAGTTACAAAGGTAATGAACTCCAGGTAGATCTGGTCACAATCATGAAAAGTTACAAAAGTATATACAAATTACAGAGGTACATAATGGGTCCAGAGACTGTACCTCAACATTACAGAGGTACATAATGGGTCCAGAGACTGTACCTCAACATTACAGAGGTACATAATGGGTCCAGAGACTGGGCGTGTACGACTGTCTACACTTTGCACTCAATGCGTCTTTGATGGCTTTGTTTACATTATGCTGCTTTGTTTACATTATGCTGCTTTGTTTACATTATGCTGCTTTGTTTACATTATGCTGCTTTGTTTACATTATTGCTTTGTTCATTTGTGTTTACATTATACAGCTTTGTTTACATTATCAGCTTTGTTTACATTATGCTGCTTTGTTTACATTATGCTGCTTTGTTTACATTATACAGCTTTGTTTACATTATGCTTGTTTACATTATACAGCTTTTTACATTATGCTGCTTTGTTTACATTATGCTGCTTTGTTTACATTTGCTGCTTTGTTTACATTATGCTGCTTTGTTTACATTATGCAGCTTTGTTTACATATGTAGCTTTGTTTACATTATACAGCTTTGTTTACATTATCAGCTTTGTTTACATTATGCTGCTTTGTTTACATTATGCAGCTTTGTTTACATTATGCTGCTTTGTTTACATTTGCTTGCTTTGTTTACATTATGGTACAGCTTTGTTTACATTATACAGCTTTGTTTACATTATCTGCTTTGTTTACATTATGCTGCTTTGTTTACATTATGCTAGCTTTGTTTACATTATGCTGCTTTGTTTACATTATGCTGCTTTGTTTACATTTGCTGCTTTGTTTACATTATGCAGCTTTGTTTACATTATGCTAGCTTTGTTTACATTTACTGCTTTGTTTACATTATGCTGCTTTGTTTACATTGTGTTTGTTTCTTTGTTTACATTATGCTGCTTTGTTTACATTATACAGCTTTGTTTACATTGTGCTGCTTTGTTTACATTATGCTGCTTTGTTTACATTATGCTGCTTTGTTTACATTATGCTGCTTTGTTTACATTATGCAGCTTTGTTTACATTATGCTGCTTTGTTTACATTATACAGCTTTGTTTACATTATACAGCTTTGTTTACATTATACAGCTTTGTTTACATTATACAGCTTTGTTTACATTATGCTGCTTTGTTTACATTATACAGCTTTGTTTACATTATCAGTTGTTTACATTATGCTGTTGTTTACATTATGCTGCTTTGTTTACATATATGCTTAAGCTTTGTTTACATTATGCTGCTTTGTTTACATTATGCTAGCTTTGTTTACATTATGCTGCTTTGTTTACATTATGCTGCTTTTACATTATAAGCTTGTTTACATTATCGCTGTTTACATTTAGCTTTGTTTATTATAGTTATTTGCTGCTTGTTTACATTATGTGTGTTATTGTTGTTTCATTATGGTGCTGTTTACATTAACAGCTTTGTTTACATTTAGTTTGTTTACATTTACTGTTTTTGCTTTGTTTACATTTGCTTTATTAAATTTTACATTTGTGCTTTGTTTAATATCATTTGTTTAATTGTTTTTATTTGTGTTTGTTAATTTCTCTTGTTACATTATTTTTAATTGCTTTTATGTGCTTTGTTTACATTATACACTGTTTACATTATACTGTATTATCGCTTTGTTTATTGTTTGTTTACATTATCTCTTTTATTATCTTTGTTTATTGTGTTGTTTACATTATCGCTTGTTTCATTATACAGCTTTGTTTACTTATGTTTGTTTACATTATTGTTTATTGCTTGTTTACATTATACACTTGTTTATTATGTTTTGTTTATTATGCTTTGTTTATATCGCTTGTTTACATTATACAGCTGTTACATTCTGTTATTTGCTGCTTTGTTTAATTTGCTTGTTTAATATGTGCTTTGTTTACATTATGTTTTATATCGCTTTGTTCATATCTGTTTGTTTACATTTCTTGTTTACATATCGCTTTGTTTACATTATGTGCTTTTACTTGCTGTTTACATTATATTTTTTATATACAGCTTGTTTACATTTGCGTTTTTTACATTTGTCTTTGTTACATTTGCTGCTTTTTTACAATTTCGCTTTGTTTACATTTTGCTTTGTTTACATTATAAGCTTTGTTTTTATAACTTGTTTACATTATACTTGTTTACATTATACATTTGTTTACTTATCCTTTGTTTATTCTTTGTTTACTTATGTGCTTTGTTTACATTATCCTGTTTACATTTCGCTTTGTTTACATATGTGCTTTGTTTACATTTCGCTTTGTTTACATTATGCTGTTTGTTTACTTATGTGCTTTGTTTACATTATCACTTTGTTTATTATGTTTGTTTACATTATCAGCTTGTTTACATTGTGCTTTGTTTACATTATGCTGCTTGTTTCATTGTGCTGCTTTGTTTACATTTGTCTTGTTTACATTATACAGCTTGTTTACATTATTTTGTTTACATTATGCTTTTGTTTTTTATTGCTGCTTTGTTACATTATGCTGCTTTGTTTACATTATTGCTTGTTTACATTATCGCTTTGTTTAATTACGCTTGTTTATTTCGCTGTTTACATTATGTGTTTGTTTCATTATGCTTTGTTTACATTATGTTTGTTTACATTATCGCTTTGTTTAATTGCTTTGTTTACATTATGTGCTTTGTTTACATTATACAGCTTTGTTTACATTATGCTTTGTTTACTTATACTTTGTTTACATTTGCTCTTTGTTTACATTCCTTTGTTTACTTTGTGCTTTGTTTACATTATACTTTGTTTACATTTTGCTTTGTTTACATTATGCTGTTGTTTACATTATCGCTTGTTTACTTATCCTTAAGCTTTGTTTACATTATTAGCTTTGTTTACATTATCGCTTGTTTACATTATCGCTTTGTTTACATTTTGCTTTGTTTACATTATCTGCTTTGTTTACATTCTGCTTTGTTTACATTTGCTGCTTTGTTTACATTATCGCTTTGTTTTGTCAATGCTTTGTTTACTTATGCTTTGTTTTTATACTTGTTTACATTATACTTTGTTTATCGCTTTGTTTACATTATGCGCTTTGTTTACATTATCAGCTTGTTTACATTATGTTTTGTTTACTTTGCTTTGTTTACATTATGCTTGTTTACATTATCTGCTTTGTTTACATTATCTGCTTGTTTACATTATCGCTTTGTTTACATTGTATTGCTTTGTTTACATTATCGCTTTGTTTACATTATGCTGCTTTGTTTATTATCGCTTTTTTACATTTGCTGCTTTGTTTACATTATCTGCTTTGTTTACATTTCTTTGTTTACATTATTGTTTGTTTATTGCTTTGTTTACATTATGCTGCTTTGTTTACATTATGCTGCTTTGTTTACATTATACAGCTTTGTTTACATTATACAGCTTTGTTTACATTATACAGCTTTGTTTACATTATGCTGCTTTGTTTACATTATGCTGCTTTGTTTACATTATGCTGCTTTGTTTACATTATGCTGCTTTGTTTACATTATACAGCTTTGTTTACATTATACAGCTTTGTTTACATTATGCTGCTTTGTTTACATTATGCTGCTTTGTTTACATTATGCTGCTTTGTTTACATTATGCTGCTTTGTTTACATTATACTGCTTTGTTTACATTATGCTGCTTTGTTTACATTATGCTGCTTTGTTTACATTATGCTGCTTTGTTTACATTATGCTGCTTTGTTTACATTATGCTGCTTTGTTTACATTGTGCTGCTTTGTTTACATTATGCTGCTTTGTTTACATTCTGCTGCTTTGTTTACATTATGCTGCTTTGTTTACATTATGCTGCTTTGTTTACATTGTGCTGCTTTGTTTACATTATGCTGCTTTGTTTACATTGTGCTGCTTTGTTTACATTATGCTGCTTTGTTTACATTATGCTGCTTTGTTTACATTATGCTGCTTTGTTTACATTATACAGCTTTGTTTACATTATACAGCTTTGTTTACATTCTGCTGCTTTGTTTACATTTGCTGCTTTGTTTACATTATGCTGCTTTGTTTACATTCTGCTGCTTTGTTTACATTATGCTGCTTTGTTTACATTCTGCTGCTTTGTTTACATTCTGCTTCTTTGTTTACATTATGCTGCTTTGTTTACATTGTGCTGCTTTGTTTACATTATGCTGCTTTGTTTACATTGTGCTGCTTTGTTTACATTGTGCTGCTTTGTTTACATTCTGCTGCTTTGTTTACATTCTGCTGCTTTGTTTACATTCTGCTGCTTTGTTTACATTTGCTGCTTTGTTTACATTCTGCTGCTTTGTTTACATTCTGCTGCTTTGTTTACATTCTGCTGCTTTGTTTACATTCTGCTGCTTTGTTGTATTTGCAGTTTAAGGTCAACTAACTAGTGAAGTCAAGTAGTTGTAGTTTATCAATCTTGGGGTAAGAAAAATCGCACACTACTGCACATTGATGTATTTGTTGCAAAACTACTGGAGAGTACACTGTGTGAGCCCACGTTTAAAGCAGTCATACACACTGTTACTGAATGAACAGTACAAGTTAGGGGAGAAAACATGGCAACATATGTGATGGGCCTCAGAATGCTAAAAAACATGGCAACATATGTGGGATGGGCCTCATGAATGCTACATAAAACATGGCAACATATGTGGGATGGGCCTCATGAATGCTACATAAACCTACGTAATTGTTAATGTGTAGTCTAAATGAAGTATTTATATTAGGCTTTATGGGAGACATATAAATGGTGTCTGTTAGTGTGCCCAAGTAATCTTCGATTGAATTTTAAGTCTGCAAATGGTTTAGCATTTTTAACACAATATATTTTGTTTGTTTTTTCAGCTCGTAAATAATTTTGATGTTTTGTATCAGAGTAAAATTAAGTTCTGTATTTTCTGGTTTGCGTCTGACATCTTTTATCTTAATTTCCTACAGATTTCACCTTCATATATATATATATATATATATATATATATATATATATATATATATATATATATATATATATATATACATATATATATACATGTATATATTTATCACTATATCTGTATTGTATATATATTCTAGTGGTTTGATTATTATGGTTGTGTAGTGAGTAATTATTCAACCCAAAAATTTTCACATCTTTAAAATTCATTATTATATGTTTTTTTTGTTGATGTTTTAAATTAACATTTTTCTCTAAATAACTTTTGTATTTTCCAGCCGATTTTTTATGTTTCAATTCTTGATGAATTTATTTATGGTTATTTTTGTTTCAGTCGTTTAGTATGTTTATGGTTATTTATATTTCCTCATAGTTGTCTTTTCCCTCTTTTATGGTAGGGACCTTACTTGCTCTTGGTGGGGACCTTACTTGCTCTTGGTGGGGACCTTACTTGCTCTTGGTGGGGACCTTACTTGCTCTTGGTGGGGGCCTTACTTGCTCTTGGTGGGGACCTTACTTGCTCTTGGTGGGGGCCTTACTTGCTCTTGGTGGGGACCTTACTTGCTCTTGGTTAGGGCCTTACTTGCTCTTGGTGGGGCCTTGCTCTTGGTGGGGCCTTACTTGCTCTTGGTGGGGGCCTTACTTGCTCTTGGTGGGGCCTTACTTGCTCTTGGTGGGGCCTTACTTGCTCTTGGTGGGGCCTTACTTGCTCTTGGTGGGGGCCTTACTTGCTCTTGGTGGGGCCTTACTTGCTCTTGGTGGGGCCTTACTTGCTCTTGTCTTGGTGGGGACCTTACTTGCTCTTGTCTTGGTGGGGACCTTACTTGCTCTTGCCTTGGTTAGGACCTTAGTTGCTCTTGTCTTGGTGGGGACCTTACTTGCTCTTGGTGGGGACCTTACTTCCTCTTGTCTTAGTGGGGACCTTACTTGCTCTTGGTAGGGACCTTACTTGCTCTTGTCTTGGTGGGGACCTCACTTGCTCTTGCCTTGGTGGGGACCTTACTTGCTCTTGGTGGGGACCTTACTTGCTCTTGTCTTGGTGGGGACCTTACTTGTTCTTTCTTGGTGGGGACCTTACTTGCTCTTGCCTTGGTGGGGACCTTACTTGCTCTTTTCTTGGTGGGGACCTTACTTGCTCTTGTCTTGGTGGGGACCTTACTTGCTCTTGTCTTGGTGGGGACCTTACTTGCTCTTGCCTTGGTGGGGACCTTACTTGTCTTGTCTTGGTGGGGACCTTACTGTCTTGTCTTGGTGGGGACCTTACTTGTCTTGTCTTGGTGGGGACTTTCTCTTGCCTGCTCTTGTAGGGACCAGGTGTTAGGTTAGGTACAGTCTGGAGTAAGTCTGTGTAGTGGTAGGCACCTAGTTGGTTCAGATCTTAGGTAACTTGGTAGGTCTGTATAAGCCTTTACATGCTTCATTAGTCTTTAGGTTGGGACTCTTTTTTATGTCCGTCATTATGCTATCCTATTGGTAAGAGTTAAGTATTGTAAGCTGATTGGTTAAGTCTTAGGTACATGAATGTCGAGTGTCTGTAACTTAGTTAGTCTGTTAGGTTAGGTAAGGTCTGTTAGGTAAGTCTGTTAGGTAAGTCTGTTAGGTTACGTAGTCTGTTAGGTTAGTAAGGTCTTTAGGTAGGTCTGTTAGGTAAGTCTGTTAGTAGGTAGAGGTCTGTTAGGTTAGGTACAGGTCTGTTAGGTAAGGTCTTTAGGTTACTAAGGTCTGTTAGGTAATTGTTATAGTTAAGGTTAGTTACGTTAGGTAGTTGTAGTAGGTAAGGTCTGTTAGGTCTAAGTAAGGTCTTAGTAGGTCTTGAGGGTTAATACTGAACTATTATAAGTTGTTAGGTTTTGTGGTCTTTATTAGGTTAGGTCTTTAGGTAGGCTTAGAGTAAGTCTGTTAGGTGTTTTGGTAGCGTCTGTTAGTAGGTCTGTAGGTAAGTCTGTTGGTTAGAGTCTTGTAGGTAAGGTCTTGTTAGGTTAGTAAGGTCTGTTAGAGTCAGTAAGGTCTGTTAGGTTTAGGTCTGTTAGGTCTGGTGTCTGTTAGGTAAGGTCTGTTAGTTGACTTAGGTAGGTTGTTGGGTAGTCTGTTAGGTTAGTAAGGTCTTAGTGGTCTGTTAGAAGCTTAGAAGTATGGTCTGTTAGGTAGGTCTGTAGGTCTGTTAGGTAGGTTGTTAGGTTAGGTAAGGTCTGTTAGTCGTTGTAGGTTAGGTAGTCTGTTAGGTTAGGTAAGGTCTATGGTGTTAGGTAAGGTCTGTTATAGGTAAGGTCTGTTAGGTTGGTAGGTTTTGGTTAGGTAAGGTCTGTTAGGTAAGGTAGGTCTGTTAGGTTAGGTAGGTCTGTTAGGTAGGTCTGTTAGGTTAGTAAGGTCTGTTAGGTTAGTGGTCTGTTTGGTTTAAGGTCTGTTAGGTAAGGTCTGTTAGGTAAAGGTCTGTTAGGTAAGGTCTGTTAGGTTAGGTAAGGTCTGTTAGGTAAGTTGTGTAGTGTTAGGTATCTGTTAGGTTAGGTAAGGTTGGTTAGGTAAGGTTTTAGTTAGGTAGGTCTGTTAGGTAAGGTTGTTAGGTTAGGTAAGGTTGTTAGGTTAGGTAAGGTCTGTTAAGGTCTTAGGTAAGGTTGTTAGGTTAGGTAAGGTCTGTTAGGTAAGGTCTGTTAGGTAGTGGTCTGTTAGGTTAGGTAAGGTCTGTTAGGAAGGTCTGTTAGGTAAGGTTTGTTAGGTTAGGTAAGGTCTGTTAGGTAGTCTGTTAGGTAAGGTCTGTTTAGCGTAGGTGGTCTTTAGTTAGGTAAGGTCTGTTAGGTTAGGTAAGGTTGTTAGGTTAAGCTTTAAGGTCTGTTAGTTAGAGGTTAGGTAGGTCTGTTAGGTAAGGTCTGTTAGGTAAGGTCTGTTAGGTAAGTTTTAAGGTTCTGTTAGGTTAGGTAAGGTTGTTAGTGGTAAGGTCTGTTAGGTAAGGTCTGTTAGGTTAAGGTCTGTTAGGTAAGGTCTGTTAGGTAAGGTCTGTTAGGTAAGGTCTGTTAGGTAAGGTCTGTTAGGTTAGGTAGGTCTTGTTAGGTAAGGTTGTTAGGTTAGGTAAGGTCTGTTAGGTTAGTAAGGTCTGTTAGGTTAGGTAAGGTCTGTTAGGTTTTGTAAGGTCTGTTAGGTAAGGTCTGTTAGGTTAGGTAAGGTTGTTAGGTTAGTAAAGGTCTGTTAGGTAAGGTCTGTTAGGTTAGGTAAGGTCTGTTAGGTGGTAAGGTCTGTTAGGTAAGGTCTGTTAGGTTAGGTAGGTCTGTTAGGTAAGGTCTGTTAGGTAAGGTCTGTTGTAGGTCTTTAGGTAAGGTCTGTTAGGTAAGGTCTGTAGGTAAGGTCGTTGTTAGGTAAGGTCTGTTAGGTTAGGTAAGGTCTGTTAGGTAAGGTGTCTGTTAGGTAAGGTCTGTTAGGTAAGGTCTGTTAGGTTAGGTAAGGTCTGTTAGGTAAGGTTTAGTTAGGTTAGGTAAGGTCTGTTAGGTTAGGTAAGGTCTGTTAGGTAAGGTCTGTTAGGTTAAGGTCTTGGTTAGGAGGTTGTTAGGTAAGGTCTGTTAGGTTAAGTAGGTAGTCTGTTAGGTTAGGTGTTAGGTAAGGTCTGTTAGGTAAGGTTGTTAGTTAGTAAGGTTTGTTAGGTTAGGTAAGGTCTGTTAGGTAAGGTCTGTTAGGTAGTTGTAGGTATAAGGTCTGTTAGGAAGGTCTGTTAGGTTAGGTAAGGTCTGTTAGGTTAGGTAAGGTCTGTTAGGTAAGGTCTGTTAGGTTAGGTAAGGTCTGTTAGGTAAGGTCTGTTAGGTTAGGTAAGGTTTGTTAGGTTAGGTAAGGTCTGTTAGGTAAGGTCTGTTAGGTAAGGTCTGTTAGGTAAGGTCTGTTAGGTAAGGTCTGTTAGGTTAGGTAAGGTCTGTTAGGTTAGGTAAGGTCTGTTAGGTTAAGTAAGGTTTGTTAGGTTAGGTAAGGTCTGTTAGGTAAGGTCTGTTAGGTAAGGTCTGTTAGGTAAGGTCTGTTAGGTAAGGTCTGTTAGGTAAGGTCTGTTAGGTAAGGTCTGTTAGGTTAGGTAAGGTCTGTTAGGTAAGGTCTGTTAGGTAAGGTCTGTTAGGTTAGGTAAGGTCTGTTAGGTAAGGTCTTGTTAGGTTAGGTAAGGTCTGTTAGGTAAGGTCTGTTAGGTTAGGTAAGGTCTGTTAGGTTAGGTAAGGTCTGTTAGGTAAGGTCTGTTAGGTTAGGTAAGGTCTGTTAGGTTAGGTAAGGTCTGTTAGGTTAAGTAAGGTTTGTTAGGTAAGGTCTGTTAGGTTAGGTAAGGTCTGTTAGGTTAGGTAAGGTCTGTTAGGTAAGGTCTGTTAGGTTAGGTAAGGTCTGTTAGGTTAGGTAAGGTCTGTTAGGTTAAGTAAGGTTTGTTAGGTTAGGTAAGGTCTGTTAGGTAAGGTCTGTTAGGTTAGGTAAGGTTTGTTAGGTAAGGTCTGTTAGGTTAGGTAAGGTCTGTTAGGTAAGGTCTGTTAGGTTAGGTCTGTTAGGTAAGGTCTGTTAGGTTAAGTAAGGTCTGTTAGGTAAGGTCTGTTAGGTTAGGTAAGGTCTGTTAGGTAAGGTCTGTTAGGTTAGGTAAGGTCTGTTAGGTAAGGTCTGTTAGGTTATGTAAGGTCTGTTAGGTAAGGTCTGTTAGGTAAGGTTTGTCAGGAAACAAGACAAGTGTTTCCTGACGCGGGTCTTAGCCATATGATGACCTACAGCTGGAGCTTTTGGTCATCTGATCGAGACCTTCCGCTGGCTTACCCCTCCACCCCTTTAAAAATTATGGTGGTTTAGATAACGAAAAAATCGCTTAACGAAAGATTTTTTCGCTCTTGGATAGCAAAAAAAGCTCGGATAGCGAAACGTATTAGGCCTGTCTGCGTGCTCCCCGCCTGCACAGGACGCCCGCCAGTGAAGCATTGTTTACCATTGAGAGAAGATTACCTACCATTAACTGTGTTGATGTGTGGAAGGTTGTGACGTAGTAGCCTGACCAGTTCAGAGTTCAGATCATGAAGGTATTCCGTCCCTGGCTCCTGCATCACCTGCCTCGGATCAGACCCTCCTGGTGGGTGAATTGATTGGTTAGTATTTCAGAAGCGAGGGGGTGTTGATGTTGAAGGGATCTTAATCCAAGGAATTGAAGTTATCCTCCCTTTCCTCTGATCAAACTTCATTGCCTCTCATATTACCCCCAAAAACATAACGTAAGTAAGTGTCTTATTGTATCAAGTGTATTTAGTAACATATAAACAAGTGTTATGTAGTAACTGAAATGTCTTGAAGACAGTCAGGGGTCTTGAAGACAGTCAGGGGTCTTGAAGACAGTCAGGGGCCTTGAAGACAGCCAGGGGTCTTGAAGACAGTCAGGGGTCTTGAAGACAGTCAGGAGTCTTGAAGACAGTCAGGAGTCTTGAAGACAGTCAGGAGTCTTGAAGACAGTCAGGGGTCTTGATGACAGTCAGGAGTCTTGAAGACAGTCAGGGGTCTTGAAGACAGTCAGGAGTCTTGAAGACAGTCAGGGGTCTTGAAGACAGTCAGGGTCTTGAAGACAGTCAGGGGTCTTGAAGACAGTCAGGGGTCTTGAAGACAGTCAGGGGTCTTGAAGACAGTCAGGGGTCTTGAAGACAGTCAGGAGTCTTGAAGACAGTCAGGGGTCTTGAAGACAGTCAGGGTCTTGAAGACAGTCAGGGGTCTTGAAGACAGTCAGGGGTCTTGAAGACAGTCAGGGTCTTGAAGACAGTCAGGAGTCTTGAAGACAGTCAGGGGTCTTGAAGACAGTCAGGGGTCTTGAAGACAGTCAGGGGTCTTGAAGACAGTCAGGGGTCTTGAAGACCGCCAGGGATCTTGAAGACCGCCAGGGGTCTTAAAGACAGTCAGGGGTCTTGAAGACAGTAAGGGGTCTTGAAGACAGTAAGGGGTCTTGAAGACCGCCAGGGATCTTTAAGACCGCCAGGGGTCTTGAAGACAGTAAGGGGTCTTGAAGACAGGGGTCTTGAAGACAGGGGTCTAGAAGACCGCCAGGGATCTTGAAGACAGCCAGGAGTTTTGAAGACAGCCAGGGTCTTGAAGACAGTCAGGGGTCTTGAAGACCGCCAGGGGTCTTGAAGACAGTCAGGGGTCTTGAAGACCGCCAGGGGTCTTGAAAACCGCCAGGGGTCTTGAAGACAGCCAGGGGTCTTGAAGACAGTCAGGGGTCTTGAAGACCGCCAGGGGTCTTGAAGACAGTCAGGGGGCTTGAAGACCGCCAGGGGTCTTGAAGACCGCCGGGTCTTGAAGACCGCCAGGGGTCTTGAAGACCGCCAGGGGTCTTGAAGACCGCCAGGGGTCTTGAAGACAGTCAGGGGTCTTGAAGATCGCCAGGGGTCTTGAAGACAGTCAGGGGTCTTGAAGACAGTCAGGGGACTTGAAGACCGCCAGGGGTCTTGAAAACCGCCAGGGGTCTTGAAGACAGCCAGGAGTCTTGAAGACAGCCAGGGGTCTTGAAGACAGTCAGGGGTCTTGAAGACCGCCAGGGGTCTTGAAGACAGTCAGGGGTCTTGAAGACCGCCAGGGGTCTTGAAGACAGTCAGGGGTCTTGAAGACAGTCAGGGGTCTTGAAGACCGCCAGGGGTCTTGAAGACAGTCAGGGGTCTTGAAGACAGTGGTCTTGAAGACAGGGGTCTTGAAGACAGTCAGGGGTCTTGAAGACAGTCAGGGGTCTTGAAGACAGTCAGGGGTCTTGAAGACAGCTAGGGGTCTTGAAGACAGCTAGGGGTCTTGAAGACAGCTAGGGGTCTTGAAGACAGCTAGGGGTCTTGAAGACCGCCAGGGGTCTTGAAGACAGTCAGGGATCTATTGGTAATCCCCCTTATGTATGTGGGTATATGATAAAATGCTCTTAATCCAAGGAGTTGAAGCTACCCTTCTTTGCATCAGAGGTAATTACCTGCCATCCCCCAGCTGTGTATGACCCCTACAGGTTAAGCACCTCCCTCAGACTACAATAATAATATCTTACTGTGAATAAGAGCAGCATCAGCAAGGCTGGCCACCACCAGTGCCACCACCACCAGTGCCACCACCACCAGTGCCACTCTGCTCACCATTCTCTGCAAGGAAAATAATAGGTTAGGTAAGGTTTGTCAGGAAACAGGACAAGTGTTTCCTGACGCGGGTCTTAGTTATGTGATGACCCACAGCTAGAGCTTTTGGTCATGTGACCGAGGTCTTACACCTTTCAAAATTATGGTATCAAGTACAAAAGTGGAGCTCTAGCTCATACGGGTATAGGGCCACCCACACCAGTCGATTAACACCTAGGTACCTACTTTCTGCTAGGTGAACGGAGACAGTAGGTGAATTTAACACGCCCAGTGTTTACACCCTTGCCGGGGATCGAACCAAGGATACTCAGTGTGTGAGGCAAGAGTGTTGTCTACCAGGCCACGGGCCACCCTTCGTGGCTCGCTGATATAAAGTTGCCATGGATTCAAACCCCATCCATTCTCAGATTTAGGCACTCGGCTCACACATTGAGGTCCGTGGTTTGATTACCGGTACGGGTGGAAACAGGACGTGTTTCCTTAAAGACACCTACAGTCCATGTTCACCTAGCAGTAAGTAGGTACCTGGGTGTTAGTGGACTGGTGTGGGTGGCATCCTGGGGGACAAAATTTACCTAAGTTGCGGGAAATGCTCTACATAACCAGAGACTTTCTATATAGTATGTCATTGGTGTCAGCTATGGTCTGTATAAGTTGTACCATCTACTGGTACAAATAAACATTATGATCTATACCTTATATTTCCACCTTCTGGTTAATTAGTTGACATATATTTACATATTCCCTCATAAATACAGGAGGTGGATGTGTCTTTAATATAGATCTAACCAAAAATATAACATCGGTATTATTAGTTGGATAAAAGGCAGTATTTTTTTTCCATTGAAATTCTTGGTTTTATAAAGGTCGTCTGCTAAAAAAAATATTTATACTAAGTTTAGAGTTTGAGATATTTAGTAAGATGGTAAAGTAATTAGGAAGGTTTTTGAAAAGGTTCACTAAGGGGATTTATGTAATGATGATTTTTGTAGAGATATGGAGATAGATAGTTTTGAGAGGGGGAGAGATATAGAGATGGATATATTTGAGGAAAAAAAGAGAGGAGAGAGAGAGAGAGAGAGAGAGAGAGAGAGGAGAGAGAGAGAGAGAGAGAGAGAGAGAGAGAGAGAGAGGAGGGGAGGGTGGGTGGTGCACTGTAGAGTCTGCAGTGTGCACACCACCAGTGGTGGTGTGACCTTCACAGTGGTGAGTTGTGCTCTCTATCTCTCTCTCTCCCTCCCTCCCTCTCTCTCTCTCCCTCTCTCTCTCCCTCTCTCCCTCTCTCTCTCCCTCTCTCTCTCCCTCTCGATTCATATAAGTGGTCCCAGCCTCTCCATCCTTGGATCAAACCTAATTGCCTTATAGTCCCTATGGGCTGTGATCCCCTACAGGTTTAGTGGGGGTATCCAGGGGGGCTCAGACCCCCCAGAGTAGGTTTATTGTAAGGGTATCCAGGGGGGCTTAGACCCCCCGAGTAGGTTTATTGTGGGGGTATCCAGGGGGGCTCAGACCCCGAGTAGGTTTATTGTGGGGTATCCAGGGGGCTCAGACCCCGAGTAGGTTTATTGTGGGGTATCCAGGGGCTCAGACCCCCGAATAGGTTTATTGTGGGGTATCCAGGGGCTCAGACCCCGAGTAGGTTTATTGTGGGGTATCCAGGGGGCTCAGACCCCGAGTAGGTTTATTGTGGGGTATCCAGGGGGCTCAGACCCCCGAATAGGTTTATTGTGGGGTATCCAGGGGGCTCAGACCCCGAGTAGGTTTATGTGGGGGTATCCAAGGGGGCTTAGACCCCGAGTAGGTTTATTGTGGGGTATCCAGGGGCTCAGACCCCGAATAGGTTTATTGTGGGGTATCCAGGGGCTCAGACCCCGAATAGGTTTATTGTGGGGGTATCCAGGGGGGCTTAGACCCCCCGAGTAGGTTTATTGTGGGGTTATCCAGGGGGGCTTAGACCCCCCGAGTAGGTTTATTGTGGGGGTATCCAGGGGGCTCAGACCCCCCGAGTAGGTTATTGTGGGATATCCAGGGGGCTCAGACCCCTGAGTAGGTTTATTGTGGGGGTATCCAGGGGGCTTAGACCCCGAGTAGGTTTTTGTGGGGGTATCCAGGGGGCTCAGACCCCCGAGTAGGTTTATTGTGGGGTATCCAGGGGGCTTAGACCCCGAGTAGGTTTTTGTGGGGGTATCCAGGGGGCTCAGACCCCCGAATAGGTTATTGTGGGGTATCCAGGGGGCTCAGACCCCCCGAGTAGGTTTATTGTGGGGGTATCCAGGGGGGCTTAGACCCCCCGAATAGGTTTATTGTGGGGGTATCCAGGGGGCTCAGACCCCCGAGTAGGTTTATTGTGGGGTATCCAGGGGGCTCAGACCCCTGAGTAGGTTTATTGTGGGGGTATCCAGGGGGCTCAGACCCCTGAGTAGGTTTATTGTGGGGTATCCAGGGGGGGCTCAGACCCCCCGAGTAGGTTTATTGTGGGGGTATCCAGGGGGACTCAGACCCCCTGAGTAGGTTTATTGTGGGGGTATCCAGGGGGGGCTCAGACCCCCAAGTAGGTTTATTGTGGGGGTATCCAGGGGGGCTCAGACCCCCAAGTAGGTTTATTGTAAGGGTATCCAGGGGGGCTCAGACCCCCAAGTAGGTTTATTGTAAGGGTATCCAGGGGGGGCTCAGAACCCTTCCAAATAGAGTTCATTGTAACGAGTATCTGGCTCTAGACCTTAATGTAGATTATGGATGTTATAAGTTACCACTGGCTCCTCTAAATTAATTGTGTCGTTATTCCAGTGACGAAGACTAGATACCTCTGTAGTACTAAATGTAATGATACAGTTCTACAGTACTGTAATGACTATTTCCAGTACTTAGATGACTACATTACTACGTGTATACACTACAGATGTAATGACTGACACTACATACGATGACTCACTACAGTACTGAGTGATACTACAGTACTGTAGATGACTACACTACAGTACTGTAGATGACTACACTACAGTACTGTAGATGACTACACTACAGTACTGTAGATGACTACACTACAGTAGATGACTACACTACAGTACTGTAGATGACTACACTACAGTAGATGACTACACTACAGTAGATGACTACACTACAGTATGATACTACACTACAGTACTGTAGTGACCAGTACTGGATACACTACAGTACTGTAGATGACTACACTACAGTACTGTAGATGACTACACTACAGTACTGTAGATGACTACACTACAGTACTGTAGATGACTACACTACAGTACTGTAGATGACTACACTACAGTACTGTAGATGACTACACTACAGTACTGTAGATGACTACACTACAGTACTGTAGATGACTACACTACAGTAGATGACTACACTACAGTAGATGACTACACTACAGTAGATGACTACACTACAGTACTGTAGATGACTACACTACAGTACTGTAGATGACTACACTACAGTACTGTAGATGACTACACTACAGTACTGTAGATGACTACACTACAGTACTGTAGATGACTACACTACAGTACTGTAGATGACTACACTACAGTACTGTAGATGACTACACTACAGTACTGTAGATGACTATACAGTACTGTAGATACATACAGTACTGTAGATGACTACACTACAGTACTGTAGATGACTACACTACAGTACTGTAGATGACTACACTACAGTACTGTAGATGACTACACTACAGTACTGTAGATGACTACACTACAGTACTGTAGATGACTACACTACAGTACTGTAGATGACTACACTACAGTACTGTAGATCACTACACTACAGTCCTGTAGATCACTACACTACAGTACTGTAGATGACTACACTACAGTACTGTAGATGACTACACTACAGTACTGTAGATGACTACACTACAGTACTGTAGATCACTACACTACAGTACTGTAGATCACTACACTACAGTACTGTAGATGACTACACTACAGTACTCTGTCTGTACTCCAAGTATTTGGTTTACCATTGTTGGTATCAACTCCATGGTGTGTCAAGTTCCCTCTGAAGAGGTCACCTTGGTACTCCTAAATTACTCTTGGTACCCAAGTGGAGCAACCTTTAACTTTCTAATCAAACCCCCATTAACGTAGACAAATTGTATGACCTCTGTGGGTTTAGCATTGCCCCTCGAGTATATTAAACATGTTATATGTAGTTATCTTAATGTGTAAATTTCCACTTATTGAAAATGTCGTAGTGTGAAATCATTTGATTAATGAAGTTTGGGTAAATGGAACAGAGTACATTTATGATGATTCATCATCTCACTGGAATGAAAATATACTCCAGGTATATATTCATGGAGAAACACTAAACCCATTGGGGTCATGCAGTATCTGGAGAATAGAAGGTAATTAGTACAGTAACTTTGATCGAAGAAGGGAAGATAAACTTAAAAAATCTGTGTGGGGTCTATACACTAACTATCCACAGCTGGATAGTTAGTGCTGTATATTGTTTTTGTTTGTGATATGATATGTCAGCAGATGAGTCTATGAAAGACCAGGTGAAGAATAGATGAGGGGAAGAAAAGGTGGGTGGTGTGACGTATGCAGAAAGAAAGAAATTTTCCTCTGGAGATGAAAAGCAGAATGTACCAAAGTACACACAGCGGTACCAACATTTTTATACGGGTGTGAGGTATGAGTTTTAAGTGCTACAGCAAGGAGGCTAAAGGCAGCAGAGATGTCATGTTTGAGAGCAATATGTAGTGTGAATCCGAGAGAGAATTTGGAGCCATAGATATTAAAAGATGATGTGGGATCCCCAGAGGTAGAGTTCAGAGTTCTGGCAAGGGGTTGTTGAGGTGGTTTGGGCATGTCGAGAGGAATAGATAGGGATAGATTGATGAAGAGGTGTATAACTCTGCGTTGAAAGATAGGAGGGGTAAAAGTAATCCCAGGAAAGGCTGGAAGGAGGGAGGGCTTGTGATACAAGGAACTGGACTTGTCCTCCTTTTTGTTGGCTCAAACTTTAATGTCTCCCATTTCTCAGGTGGTATGTGACCTCTTATGGGTTAGCCTCCAGTTTCAAATAAAAATTATCAGGCACTGTATAACCTATATACTTCCTGGGAATAACCATTGTAACATAAAATGCAACAAAACAAAGTTCGGTGACCATAACTTACCACACAAGTATGGAGTTGGGGGTGATGACTGGTGTAAAGTGGGAGACGCACTGGAGGAGACTTGTCTGTTACCAATCCCAGAGGATAACTGGTGCCTGAGGGAAGGCTGATGCCATTATATAGAGGCAGCCATCATGGGGGTAACTCCTGCCTAGTGCAACAGGTGGCACCACCATGCAGTTGCCTGCCATCTTGCACATCTTGTAAGGACTTTTTTTTTCCTTCACGTCACTAATACATGTTCAGCATAGAACTTGGTGTATTAAGCCTTGTGTTTAAAGTGACACATCAAGTTTGCTGGTTTCATGAGCTGTATAATCCATCTAGAGCTCTTTGGGTTTTGAGGCAAGAATATTGATTGGTTAAAATGTGGTAAACCACGTTGTTTAATCCACTCGTATCCTCTTAACTGTACGCTTTCCTCCTCCGTTGTAGTGAATGTGTTGTTAGTTTCTTGGTTGAGTAACTGAGTGTACAGGTGGGTGAAACTTAGAGGTGACAATTGGTGGTGCTGGTGGGACTGTGATTTAAGCATGGGAGGCAATAGGGGTCAATGGATGGAAATACAAAATATTTTTTGGTGAAGGAAAGTGTGTGTGTCAAGAGTGTCAATCCTCGTATATGAAACATGGGTTCCTCTCACCACCATTACTACCATAACCATCACCGCACCATCACCATTGAGCTTACACCAGGTAAAACAAAGAATTAGATAAAAGATTTTATAATAAATTTTATTAGAACATTATGGAGTGTATAAACTGTACATAGGTTTTTGCTTTATAAAAGCACCCTTGAAAAATGTTATATACTGTATATCAAATGTAAATGGCTGCTTTATAAAATATAGTAAAGTATTTAAGAGAACGTCTATACTTCACCATGTAGTAGAAAATGAGGTGGAAGAGTAATGACTATGACACTTGTATTACCAAGTACTGCTTTCACCAGTAAGAAGTTAAAACACCAACTCCATTAACACAGTGAAAACATCGCTTGGTGACGGGAAAAGATAAATACGACATTAAAACCAAATGTTAAAAATATCAGAACTTTGGGACTATAAGCCATCACATGGAACTATACATAAAAATCTCAATTCTGAAATTAATATTCAATAATGCATACTGAAAGCACCAACAATATAATACATACTGGTCAAAAACTTTAATGAATCTACAGTATCTGCAGATCTTACTATGGTCATTCAGCAAATATTAATCTTTGTTTTCATGCCATATTAATACTCAAGAAATTTTTTGACCCAAGTTAATATTACCTTATGTCTTAAAAAGATTGTCATTGACTAGTTTGAATGAAAAACAAATTGTGCAAGAGGGGGGAGGCGCTCTCTGCTTGTGACATTAAAAAATTTTGGAACCAGAGCAAAGGAGGATTGAAGTATGCACATTTTATTTTGCCAAATACAAAAGGATCCTAAATTTTGCAAAACATTACACTGTGCAGGGATTCTTTTGCTGGAAATGGGACCCCGGCTCCCAAATGCATTTTTTGTTTTGTGTATGAACCTTAACTTTTCAAATTTTAAGGTACTATATTACTTTTATTGAGCAACATGCATAATTCAACATGATTATCATGTTCTTAACGCTTCAATTATATAAAATTTAGAAAAGACATCAGATCTGACTACTTGAATTAATTCAAGTGTATGAGTTTAAACATCACTTTCTGCCTGCAGTTTACCAATAACATGCCGGACCCAGCCCCGTGACATTCTTGGCTCCTCACCCTCGTCTCCCTCAGACTGGGTAGTTACAATGGCACAAGGTGGAAGTGGTGACCCCCTCTCACTTCCGTAAGGACTTGCTGTTCCAAGTGAGGAAGTATTTGGGGATTCAGAAACAATCGAAGGACTTGGAGATAATCTCGGTGGAACGGAAGATGATCTGGTTACAGGCAGAGAGCTATTAGGAGTGTTAAGAGGAGAGAGAGTAATGGGACTTCTAATAATGGGTGCTGGAGTCAAGATGATGGGCGATTTAAGAGTTCGAGAATTCCTACGGCTCTCATCTCCCCTTTCAGGTGACCCCGTAGGTAATGTTGAAGGATCATTTTCACTTTCAGCTTCAACTCTTACTTGGCAGATTTCTAAGTCCTTTCTTCTGTCATCCAAAGTTCTAAGACCATCAAAAGTGGGACTGATCTGCTCATCACGGCTAAATTTTGAACATTCCTCCAGATTCTTAAGTTGTTGCATGATCAAGTTCCCACAAGCTCTACCTTTCTTTGTTTTCACACTGTCAGGTTTAGCAGGAACAGGTGGTGGCACTTTCTTTGGTTGTGGGGAGGATTTACAGCTGTTATCAGCAGTTTCTGTTGATATGATTGTATTATTTTCACTACCTTTCGAGCCATTTTTTTCTATTAATTCAGATAATCTGTTCACTTTTAGAGATAATGAGAGAGATGATTTTGTTGAAAAACGAGGTGAAGACCTAACTGAATTTGTAGCTTTGGTGTTTGGACTAGTAGATGATTTATAATATAAACTAGTTGGAGGTACCTCAGTCTCATCTGGATCGCTGTAGATGGCACTGTCTCTGAAAATTTCAGTTTCTAGGTTTTCTATTGCTTCAAAAGATCTTTCATAATAGCTATCTGCTGAAGCATCGCTTTCCAAAGAGGGAGATTCCTGATTCTCCTCATTTTCCTCCTCCACATTAGCCATGTTAGAGGTTTCTACACCATCTATTAACTTGGTATCACGACTGGAGGAGGATGAGGAAGATGTGAGGACAGAAGATGAGGATAGAACAGAGTCAGGTCTGAGGTCTGATTTGGGTTTCTGCTCCATGGGTCTGATCCTCGGTACTGCATAATCAGAAGGCTCGTTCGTTCCTGCCAAACGAGCCCCGATGCTGGAACTACCTTGTTTGTAAATAGGGAGGGCATAAATATTTTCTGTAGAAGACTTGCTAGAAGTCTTATCAGCATCTTCAGCTCTTATCTGTTTAATACGCTCTTTCAATGTTTTTGAGCATTGTCTTGCCATATTGTAAACCATTTTGCTGGCTTTTTTATCCACATTTTTATCAAGATCACTGTCCATTGATAAGTTGAAGACAGAACCAGATGGTTCTGATATGCTTTTATTTCTTGGGCTAGTGATCTTACTGAATACATTCTTGATTGTAGACTTATTGTTTGAGGACTTATATATCTTGTGCTCAGGGTGGATGCTGAGAATGTTGTCCATACTCATGTGGGGAGTCATCGAGTAATCTGTCATATTATCCTCAGTATCGTAAGGAAAACGCTCATGAGTATGACCTGGGGTACGAGGCTGGTTTAAGTAATGCTCAAAGGCACTCAGGCTTACTTCATTTGAGTTATAAAATGCTATTGTTACAGGACGTCCTCGATTTTCCCGCGGACTACCGTGGCGTTCTTCACGGACCCAAACATTTCCTTTGGAAGAGGTAGCGGGAGCTGTATTTGGTTGAGTTGAGGTTTGGGAAGGAGTTGCATAAATGCTATCAGTAACACTGTTGAGACATTTGTCAATGGAGAACGACTGAGCACGTCTTAATTTTGGTCTCTCCATATTTGTTGGAGAAGAAGCCGGAGAAAGTCGTGACTGCTGTAACGTATTACTCTGTCTTTTCTCTGGACTACGACCTCTTATAGTACTCCAAATATTCATTAAATTATCATAATTGGAGTTCACTTTCTTAATATTGGGAGTCTTTTTGAAACTAAGATCAGATGACGATCGTCTAACTGGTTTGGACTTCTTATCACTGCATAATGATTTATTTTCATTTCCTTGAACAGAAACAGCACTACTGTACACTGACTGACACTCACTACTAGAAACATTGGCACTTTCATTGTTTGTGGCACATTTATTATCAGCATTAACACCATTGAAGTAAAAGTCCACATAATCACCTACATCTTCATGCCTTAGAGTGCTACCACCGTCTGAACTTGCATAGGAAGTACTGCCCCTAAATGCACTGTCCTCGTTTTCTGTATCAGATGTTTCATAATGAAATGGTTTCTTTCTTGTCAAGTTGCGACGTTGCTTGCTTAGTAGTAGTTTCTGCAGTTGCAGGTTGTGCTGCAACAACTGACTCACAATTTCTTCAAGATTCTCTCCATTTTCTGTATCCTCTTCTGCACCTGCTTCATCTTCTCCGTCCTCGCGCTCGTATTCTGACACGGAAAGCCCATCCGTGGAGACCTGCAAACAAATAGAATCTGTTACTGTATTTTATTTTTAATATTCCAGCTGTCTCCCACCGAGGCAGGGTGACCTAAAAAGAAAAACACAAGTTTTTCTTTTTACATGTGGTAATTTATAGAGGAAAAGGGGTTACTAGTCCCTTGCTCCCAGCATTTTAATCGCCTCTTACAACGCGCATGGCTTACAGAGGAAGGATTCTCCTCTATTCACCCATGGAGAGTGTTACTGTATTACTGCTTCTAAATATTAATAGGGTTAACCCTTATTTTAATATAATACTGTTTTGATAAATCTAAAAATTAAATAATTTAGATTAAAATTGTAGACAATATAATGTTAAAAAAATAATTATTCACCATAATATAGTACAGTAAAAGCTTAATTTGTTTGTCTGGCCACAAATTCTGTCCATTAAAAGTCCATTAAATCCAAAATTGTCTGTTAATGCTACAATCCACTGGGTAAACTGATTTCAAATTTAACAGACTGAATCAGTTAAATTCAGAATTATCCATGTGTTACTACCATGGAGAAACAATCTCCCATGTGTTACTATCATGAAAAAAATTCTCATTCAGATTTAAGCCAATTGCATCAGAGTATATCCCTCCCCCCCATTAATTCATTAAATCATCAGTAATATAATAACTGGAAACTCGTTTATATTATTAAATTACAACATTAGTAAGTCAAAAAGCTGCTAGTTTACCTCAGGGGTCAAAGGGCTTATTGGAATTGATGAAATGAAGTCACTAGATGGATCACACGAGCTTGACTGAGGGGTATCTGGGTCATCTATTGGTATTCGACATATAGTTAATGACTCTCGGCTTCCAATTCCTGGCTCTGACCGCCGTCGACCCCACATGGACAATTTCAGCTGTTGAAAGCATTAGTACAATACATTATTATTATACACTTGTCTATTATCATGAAGCGCTGTATATTTACAATAAAAAATATCAGTTTTGATTAAAAGTGTGATGATCTACATATTTTAGCCTAAAAATTAAGTGTCAGAAAATGCCTACAACTACTCTAAAACATTGAAATTTCCAGTAATATAGATTTTCATGGATTTTTCAAATGATTTTATAGTATATTAAAAAGTTGAAAACATCTTACAAACCTTTGGCTTTTCTGCAGATGCAGGTGCTGATATTGTTGAGGTCTTTCTCTCTAAATCCTCATCCTCGGTGTCTCGAGTGCGACTTACGCTGCGGCTGCGTGCCCCTTTCTGACAGGCAAAATTGAGAAATAAATGTGATCCATTGTAATACACTTTTTTAATACAATACTAATAATTCCAAAATACTGCGCATTACTCTTCAGATGCTCCTTACTTTACGATGGTTCAACTTATGATATTTTGACTTTGATAGTACAATGTACTGTAAAAAAAATGTTTTTGTATTGTACAGTACTGTACATTTATTGATAGGATAAACTTGTATTCATTTATTTACTTTTCATTACTGGTACATATTTAGTTACAGTAATTACGTATTTGTTTATTTACTTATTTCAGTGACAGTTATTTATTTACTACTTATCATTCGTATTCGACTGACATTTTCAACTTAGGGTGGGTTCATCAGAACGTAACCCCAAAGTAAGTCAAGGACCACCTGTACTTCCGTATAAATCTCTCAGACACACACAGGGTATCACACACCTCTTCCTTCTCCTTCCTAGCCCGGCTGGGACGCCTGAGGCGTAGCCGTGTGTTAAGTACTCCTTCAGATGATCTACGTCTATCACGATCAACCTTCCTCTTCTCCAGGTACTCGGGAGCATGGTGGGCGCGGCGTCCACTGCTACGACCTTCACTCATGAGCATGTCTGCAAGATGTGAATATAAGAATCAGATTTTTTAGTCTTAAAATGCAGTTACTATAATTATACTGTACAAATTTAATGCAATCTAGTAATGTATGTACTCCAAACTATTTTGATTATGAACAATATACACTAAGTTACAGTATCAGTACTGTTACTAAGTTACATTATCAGTACTGTTACTGTTACAGTATCAGTACTGTTACTGTTACAGTATCAGTACTGTTAATAAGTTACAGTATCAGTACTGTTACTGTTACAGTATCAGTACTGTTAATAAGTTACAGTATCAGTACTGTTACTAAGTTACAGTATCAGTACTGTTACTAAGTTACAGTATCAGTACTATTACTAAGTTACAGTATCAGTACTATTACTAAGTTACAGTATCAGTACTATTACTAAGTTACAGTATCAGAACTATTACTAAGTTACAGTATCAGTACTATTACTAAGTTACAGTATCAGTACTATTACTAAGTTACAGTATCAGTACTATTACTAAGTTACAGTATCAGTACTATTACTAAGTTACAGTATCAGTACTGTTACTAAGTTACAGTATCAGTACTAAGTTACAGTATCAGTACTATTACTAAGTTACAGTATCAGTACTGTTTTTATTATATGCCATAATTTTGTCTGTTTCAGCTGACTGCAGAATCCTGACTCCAATAATACCTTCTGGTTTACTCTGGCCAAGCTCCATGACAAGTTGACGGGCATGCGCAGGTATGTTGGCACTGTAGTTCTCGAGGATTACCCGCTTCAACTGTAGTGTCCATTCCCTCTTTTGCTCCAAGTTACGAGCCTGTAATTAACAAAGATAACATAATACGAGGCGCCTCATGGATTTTACAAAGTGCAAAACTTGTGGGTCGTACAGTGCTTGGAAAATGGGAGATAATCATAGATGATCTGAGGAATGTGGCTTTGATTCCTCAAGTGAAGAGCCTTTCACCATTGGCAAGGCACCATCTTGAAGGGTGTATGAACTTGAACAAGGTTAACCAGGAGTCACATCTTAAGTTTTTCAGAATCATGTACGTACGTACATTTATTACTCGTGTCATTTAAGGTATCATTTGGTATAAACCTTGGTAATAAATACCGACAAGTTGGTTTAGAAAAACATGTAAGCAAACACTAGGACATATTTATTGGAAAATGTTTCAGTCCTGAGACCTTGATTACTTATAATTTAAAACCAGTTAGGGATTCAAAACACACAATCCGCACATTGAACGAAACTTTATGACAACTTTTTGGCTTAACTTGAACCATTAACTGGTGACTAATTAATGGTCCAAGTCAGACCAAATATCATAGTTTCTTTCTCCTATGTGTGGGTTATTTGTGTATTGTTCCAGTCAAGGTATTGTGCCTTTGTAATTAACAAAATGGTTGTAACTATGACCATAATTTTTAAAGGGGTGGACCGATAAGCCAGCGGAAGGCCTCGGTCAGATGACCAAAAGCTCCATGCCGGGTCATCATCTGAGACCCGCGTCAGGAAACACTTGTCCTGTTTCCTGACGAACCTTACCTAACATAACCTTTGTGCCTTTCAGTTCTTTAGGGATTCAAAAGTTGAAACTTAGATTAAAACTCCGTTAAATATACTGAAAAAAGGTGTTTTGAAGTGATCAGGCTTAGCTTAAGAATAGTATACTGAAATGTAGTTAGGCATTCTGTAGCAGTGAAACTTACCTCAAGAGTATACTGGAGTCTTGGATTATCGAAAGGGATGATGTGGAAACTGAGAGGTTCACCAGGAACAGATTCAATCAACATCAAATTGGAACACTGTAAACAAAATAAAAGCTTTGTCAAAATAATTACAAAATTTGTGGGACTGAGCAAGGATTTTATTTCTGAAAAAAATTGCAATCTTTGCAAATGTGAAAAAATTTAATGAGGTTTGAAGGTCTAGATTTTAGGAAAAATATAAAATATAGATATTTAAGTTGAAGTTCCCTTCAAGAGGGAACTTGGTAAGTTCCTAAACTTAGTTTGTGAATAGCCAGGCTGTGGTGATTGCATGCAGCCAGCCCCAATAACCTGATTGACATGGCCATGAACCTGAACTGGTGTAGGACCAGTCTGCCAGAGCACTGACCTCCAGAATCATCTATGGATAAAGCCTAGGGTAGTTAAGGGGAATTACCAATTGCACCCATAACTGTTTTCAATGGGGAACTTGATGAATTTCTATAGCTGGCTCCTGATCAGCTTTGCTGTGGGTGCCTACAATAGACCATGTGCTACTAGCGCTAACATTTCATTATCATTTCATTCATGATAAGAGAGCTAAACCCATATGGGTCATACTGTGCCTGGTAGGAAAATGGGTTCAAAGGAAAGGAAGGATAGATTCAATTCCTTTGATTAAGAGCCCCCTCACTGGCATCAAGGCCACCCCTCACTGGCATCAAGGCCACCCCTCACTGGCATCAAGGCCACCCCTCACTGGCATCAAGGCCACCCCTCACTGGCATCAAGGCCACCCCTCATGGCATCAAGGCCACCCCTCACTGGCATCAAGGCCACCCCTCACTGGCATCAAGGCCACCCCTCACTGGCATCAAGGCTACCCCTCACTGGCATCAAGGTCACCCCTCACTGGCATCAAGGCCCCCCTCACTGGCATCAAGGCCACCCCTCACTGGCATCAAGGTCACCCCTCACTGGCATCAAGGCCACCCCTCACTGGCATCAAGGCCACCTCTCTTGAGAGGGATAGCACCATCAGCCTTGTAGATCAGACTATCAGCTAGGGAGCTGACTGTGGGATGGCACTACAGGGACAGTGACCCCCAGAATCAACACCACCTTAGGGATTTCATTGATTTTCTTAGACAGTTAAAGGGGTGCAGAAATCTTGAGATATTTGTGATTATTATTATTATAATATATACGTACAGCAAAAC
Source organism: Cherax destructor (assembly GCA_009830355.1). Lineage (NCBI taxonomy): Eukaryota > Metazoa > Arthropoda > Malacostraca > Decapoda > Parastacidae > Cherax > Cherax destructor. The sequence goes on along the minus strand of WNWK01005117.1, from coordinate 98,535 downwards.
ACTAAACCCATACGAGTCATTTAATGCTGATTTTTTTATATACTTGATCCCCCTTATCATGTCACATCATGGGTGACACATCATGGGTGACACATCATGGGTGACACCATTAGGTGTCCTCTGACACCTTAACTACCCATTCATGTCCTTGCCTTAACCTGACTGACCAAGCAACTCCTCTTTACTTATTTTTATAAGCTTAAGATCCCTTCAAGGGAAGTTCCTTGATGCTGGTGAGGGGCTCTTGATCTATGGAATTGGATCTGTGCTCCAGTTCCCTGAATACCTTCCACCCCCCACCACATGTGTTGTATAATTCTAAAGGTTTAGCGCTCCCCCATGATTATAATAATCATCATCAGTAAGATGATTATCAGTAGGTGTTGTTTTCAAGTGAACTTTCATAAGCCATCATTATTAATGATCCACAAGGGTTTAGCACTTCTCATAGCCAGTCATTGTTGATATGGAAGATGCAGTTACCAAGCAAATTAAGAGTAAATAAACAGAGCAATGTATATCTTTGAAAAATAAAAGGACAGAATTTTCATGAGAGAAAAGGCTAAGCTATGGTAACATAAGCTATCCAGTTACTGGCCAGACCCAGTGGTACTTAACCAGAGTGAATGACAAGCATGTTATGAGTGTACAGTCACAGGAACGTGATAAATTAATACGACACAGCCACATTACACATTTCATAGCATTAGCATTAAGATAATGCAGAAGATTTAAATGTATGAATTTGACCTCAGGAAGGTTCTGGTGTGCAGTTTATACAAGCCAGAAGTGATCAAGTGATCAAACCTGATTGCCCATTTCACATATGTAAGACCTCTTATGGGTTTAGCACTTCTCTATGAATATGATAATGTGAATATGGGCATATCTGCCTGAGAAGGGCAGTAGTAACCCACTAGATCAGGCTTGTGTTAAGAAGAAACAACCACATTGCAAACCTTAGCCATATTGACTGTGCTTGCTTTTCCATGTGTCATGCTTTGAATTTTCCTGTTCCATCCCCTTTCCCTGGAAAAAAAATACCAATAACTTAAATTTCTTTTGAAAACTCACTGCAGTTTTACAGTCTTCAGGAAAGTAGATGCTATTTGGTATTGTATTTGAGATACCGTAGTTACTGTAATCGTGGAAAACTGCTATACGAGTGTACTCTGTATACGCATTATTACTGCACACACTGCTGGGAGGTGATGAGTAAAATCATTGTGAGGTGATGAGTAAAATCATTGTGAGGTGATGAGTAAAATCATTGTGAGGTGATGAGTAAAATCATTGTGAGGTGATGTGAATGAAATCATCAGTGAGAAATCATGGGTTGGGTGGTGAAGCTGTGTAGTAGGTAAACTGGTCTCTCTTATGTTGATAAACTACCTGGCTTCTGATCAGCACATTTGTCTAGTTTCTGTATAACTACCAAAACTGTCGCTGTATAATGGTTGGGCTAGATGTTCCTTGATTGTTTCATTAGTGATCTGTATATTAATTATAGCTGCTTTTAGCCACCTGGTACTGTCCCTTTCTCTGTTGATGAGTTTGGCATCTTGCTGTGTCATAAGGTTGGAATTTTTATTCTGCTGATCATGTTAATTGGTGTGCATTTGATAAGCATGTGTCATTAAATTTTAGTACTTAGATTATGTAAATTCTTACCCAATGTTCTGTTCTAGTGAAATCTTTCACCATAAGAGGACACATTTCCTGTAATGGTTTTGATGAACAGTGTGTAGAGAGACTTGTCTATGTCAGAATTCAAGAACACAATATGTTTATAAAATAATCAGTGCCAACATTTGTAGGACATGGTATAAATTTAAACACCTTAGGGCATGGCAGACATCAAGCTCTTCATAGAAAAGGGCAGAATTACACAAAACACCATTGAACAGAACAAAGGCACTTGAGTTTAGCTAAACCACTTGTCTACATTACTGGGACAGTTTGTGGTGTACCTACCTGACCACAACTCCTCAAATATCATTAATTACACTTGCCTCAGTAGGAATCTTGCCTGCTGCTTCTTGCTATTATTTATAAAGCTCTACATAACAACATTGTTGTGACCTGCATTTGTTCTTAGGTTAGCTCCAATTCCCTATAATAAATCCTTATCACTAGCATGAGATACAGTGGACCCCCGGATTTCATACTGCTCCCAACTCGAACAATAATGTACATAAGTGTATTTTTGGGGGTCTGAAACGGACTAATCTAATTTACGTTCGTCTTTATGGGAACAAATTCGTTCGATAACGGCACTCAAACAGCCTTCTGGAAAGAATTATTGATGATATTCGTGGGTCCACTGTATAATACGTACTGTATAGAGAATAATGATGTACGGAAGATGGATCAGTAAGTTTGTCAAACATTGAATTATTTTAAGTAAATTTATTAGAAGATGAAAGCATACCATTATATGGGTTTTGTACATTAGAATATTTTCTTCCTTCTTTTTGGCAATGAGGATCATTTTCTCGAAGAGAAATATGTGTCTGAGGCCCTTAGCTCCGCACATCCTGAAGGTGCCTTCTGCTGCTAGCTCCCCAAATGTAGTCAAGTCTTCAAACTGTTGAGAGAAAAAGAAATTTACTTAAACATAAGAAACTTTGTTTTGTTGCACAATTCTGTAACTGAAATAACATCAAATGATTTTTAAAGGGGCAAGAGTGCCTTGATATTAAAGGACTCATGATTCAAGGAACTGAGGTACCTTCCCATTTCTCAAATACTATTAATTTATTACTAACTCTGAATTTAGTGGGTTTAGCACTTAGTTCTGATTGTAATAATAATATGGATTTAGTGCTCACTTTCCCACAAGCTCTAATTATTTTCATTGGGAAGTGTTAAATTCATGAGGGTCATACAGCATTTGGAATTTATTCACATATGATCCAAGTATGTTGTGGGGTATCTCCTAACTGAGGGGCCTCTCACCAGCATCTATACACTCTCCCTTGAAGAAAGAAAATCAAATATATTAATAAATGCCAATAACATTTCTTTTGGCTAACTAGATAAACTTACTTGCCACCCATAGAGGAGGGATTGTATTTCTTGCACTCTAACTGCATGCTCATGTCGTCTCTTCATGTCATTTATGTGATGAGCCATTCTTGTCATAGCTGAGAGTGCATTCCATATTTCAGAGTATCCACTCCAGTCCTTCTCGAAATGCTTGACAATGTTACCGAGAAGTAAGTGATACTTGAGAATGCGCTGTACTGGCTTGAGGAGATAGGAACCTAAAGGCAGTGTGTGGCTGAGTGCCAGCTGCCGCTCACGGAAGGCTCTTACCGAAGCTTCCCCTCGCATCAACTCGGTGAGTACACATACTGTTCTGCAAGATATTTCGCCTATTACCTGAAGATTATCCAAACTCCCAAAGTTATGGCTTTCCTTGGGTCAGACTTGATTACCTCACATTTCTCAGATGCTCAATGAACTAAAAGTTTATTGATTGTCCATTAATAAGTCATACTATTATAGTCATGTCAGCAACAATCAGGTTTGATCCAAGAAAAAAGTGCTCCAGTTTACTGCTACAACTGAAGTAATATAATAGCTTAAACCTTCATAATATTTCTTTGAGATGGACAATGACCAGGTGAGACAATTATTACATTAAAAAAAAGGGAAGTAGTAGTAACCTATTTCAAATATTTACAAATAAGCCTCACTTACTGGGGACCACTTAGTGTTTTGACTTGATAATGATTAAGGACAGACCAAAGTCTGAAATATCCTCTTAAGTGAGAATTATTTGTCAATTGCTCTAGCCATAATATTGTTACTTTAAAGCTGTGATAAATTTAGAATGACAATTACCTGGGATAATTGGTACAATACTGCGTGTAGATGGCAAAGCCATTATTGTTGCGAACAAAGCAGCGGGCAACTGCGACCGGGTCCACACCACATACCTCCAGCTCTGACAGAAAACCCCTGAAAGTGATACAGAATTCAATGTTAGAATTTAAGAAGAATTTTGTTTACCCTTTCACTGTATAACAGCGTTGGCTGTAAAAGAACAAAAATGTGGGATAACATTATCTTGTAGCAGAAATTAATAACATGAAAGCTAATATTTCTATAAAACATTTAATAAAGGCTATAAGTACTAAGTGTGCTTTAAGGGTAGCATACAAAGTGCTGTAATCAGTACATTTTTCACTATCAAATATTTCTGCTAGTCAGTATTAACTGTGAAACTGTATTGTGATTTCAGTATTTGAAAAAAAATTATTTGCTTGGTGAACAATACAGATGAGGTCCATAACTTTTCAAAATATTCCAGCAGTGTTTTTTGTGCAACATAAGGGAGAAAATTCTTAAATTTAAAGATGAGTGTTTCATGCACCCTACTGCAGATCTTTGCAATTTTGTTTTAAAAGGTAAAACTAACCTATTGAAAGCATAAATCTGCTCGATGTTAGAAAAGAGGTCATCAACATGGTGTTGGGAGATGCCAGGCTCAGGATGGCGCCTCCAATATTCCAAATAACCCTGCAAAGACAATTAGTATAAGCCACAATCCATACAGTGAAAACTACAGTATCTTCTCACTACAGCTCTATTTTATCCACAATGGATAGTGTGTTGCTCGATACACAAGTCTCACATTGAGACTCCTACACCCTGGAATGTATTACCGTATTTTCTGGCATATAAGACAGTGTTTCTAAGCACTTGTAATGTAATGTTAGTAAACAATTGCTAAAGCCTAACGGAAAGCCTACCCTTGACCCTGACCTTGAGCATACAAGGCACATAACGGAAATCTTACCCTTGACCCTGACCTTGAGCATACAAGGCACATAACGGAAAGCTTACTTGACCTGACCTTGAGCATACACATACGGAAAGCTACCTTGACCGACCTTGAGCATACAAGGCACATAACGGAAAGCTTACCCTTGACCCTGACCTTGAGGATACAAGGCACATAACGGAAATCTTACCCTTGACCCTGACCTTGAGCATACAAGGCACATAACGGAAAGCTTACCCTTGACCCTGACCTTGAGCATACAAGGCACATAACGGAAAGCCTACCCTTGACCCTGACCTTGAGCATACAAGGCACATAACGGAAAGCTTACCCTTGACCCTGACCTTGAGCATACAAGGCACATAACGGAAAGCTTACCCTTGACCCTGACCTTGAGCATACAAGGCACATAACGGAAAGCTTACCCTTGACCCTGACCTTGAGCATACAAGGCACATAACGGAAAGCTTACCCTTGACCCTGACCTTGAGCATACAAGGCACATAACGGAAAGCTTACCCTTGACCCTGACCTTGAGCATACAAGGCACAGACTGATTTTCCAAGACTTTTTGTGGGGAAAAAATTGTGCCTTGCATGCCAGAAAATACGGTACTACTTTTATATAAACACAAGCATTTATTCTATGTTGTAAGTTTCAGTATAGGGTACAACCCATCTTAAAGTTAATCATATATTAATAGCTTATTTTTCCATAAATCAGGTATAGGAAACATACAGTCTATAAGTATTGTGTAATCAACAGTACGATTTAACATTTAATAAAGAAATTTGTGTTTGACTAATGTGAGTTTTTTTTGTTTTCATTGAAGCAGAGGCACGAGTAAGAGTAATGAACACAACACAGTACTAGTGGCCAGTGTTCAGGTAGACACCTTACACAAGATGAAAGATAATGACCCCTCCCACTGGTTTATAACAAAACTGCAGTAGTTCATTTCTGGCAAGCACAATAAAAACATGAAGTGTGTACCATACCCATGGGAAGTGGTGGGCCAGGTGGGCCCCTACAGACTGGGAACAAGCTATATAGGGTTCAGCACAACATGTTTGGCCCTTCAACAGGAATCATCATTTTGAAGTAAATACTGACTTGAGACTATGGTGATTCTGTCCTCTTATGTAGTTTGTAACAAGCTGTTGACTACATCTTGACAGTTTGCCCTTAGCTTAGTCCGAGAGTCTCACCTGAGTTGCCCGTAGGGACCTCGCAGAACTTTAAGTCCTTTGACAGTTTAATGGGGTTTTTAATTGATGCTGCTATTTTAACTGAGTGCTTTGTAAATGTCAAGTCAAACTATTAGGAAAGTCAGGAGATGAGGGAAAACAATGAGCTAAATTATCACAAGTGAGTCGTACAGTAAAGCTGTGATTGTCAGTCTTGGTACCAAATATGGAACACCTTTATATTCTTCAAACTACAAATGACTTACTGTATGACCCTTGTGGGTTTAGTGCTTAGTTTTGATTGTAATAATAATTAAGGCCTTATGAAGCAATTAGGCATCTGACTTTGATGAGCCTTAAATCAAACTGGGAGAGGTTCAACTGTAAAGACCTGATCAGCTGGGCTGTTGGTACATTGGACTATGTATGGTCAGCAGTAACAGCCTGGTTGATCAGGTCTTGATCCAATACGAGGCCTGGTCATGGACTAGGCCGCAGGGGCGTTGACCCCTGGAACACCCTCCAGGTAAAAGGGGCATTTCCTTGAACCTAATGTGATCTTGATCCAAGGAATTGGACCTGTTATATGACCCATGTGAGTTTAGTGCTCCCCTCCTAGATATAGTTGGGTTAACCAAAAAAGGGCATGGCTTGACCACAACAATGGGAAAGGGTTTAACTAGAAAAGACTGGAATTTGGAAAGGTTAAGGTATTGATTGGAAAGAGGCAGAGTATAAGGGAAGGGGTACTTTACCAGAAATGGGCAGGGCATGATTAGCAAAGGGGCAGACCTTGATCAGAAAGGTAGTAGTTTAAGCAGAAAAGGGGTAGATCTAGACCATTGAGGGGTGAAGCTTGATCATTAAAGGTGGAAAAAAAGACTCCAAATTCTGCCCCTTACTGAAGCACCGCCCTTTTTCTGCTCAAGCTTTACCCTTAATGTTCTGACTCCTGCCACTATACTCACTTATCTCTGTATCAGGACTGAAGAAGCCACTGTGGTGAAAAGTTTCCTTTAATAAATGTCCTAAACTGTACATTAATGTGTTTCTCCACACCTTGACGGTATCACCAGACCATTGCTCATTAATGGTGCAGCTTCAGCAGAAGGGGACAGCTACACCATTAAGGGTAAAGCTTGATGCTTCAGAAAGGGGGAGGAGCTTGACCAATAAGGGGCAGAATTTTGTCAGAGAGGGGGAGGGGGAAAGAGGTTGACCAGAAAGGGCAGCAAAACAACAAATTTAGTCCACCTGAGTGTATGCCTCAAGTGTTAAGAAATGTCGCACATTAAGGTGTCAGACACAGTGGTCAGATAAGATCCTTGGCGCCAGTTGACTAGCCTCTTGTATGACCCTTGTGGGTGTAGCGCTTAGTTCTGATTGCAATAAAAAATAAAGGAACAATACACAAGCCTCACTTAGGAGAGAAACTTGTGACGTTTCGCCCCGACTTGTACTATTAACTAGTGAACGGTCCAAGTAGGACCGAGTCATGAGTCTCGCACCTGCGGGTTGTGTATTGCTAATGACACGATTGCAAACAAACCATACCACGACTTGTGCGACGGTCCGGTGTTTTGAGACTCTGACCGCGGGTTCGAACCCCACCCGTGGTATGGTTTATTTGTATATTGATTGTAATAATAAGACCTACCTCACTCAAGTCCTACTTGACCATTGTGAAAGTTAAGACATATCTAGGTATCTTTATTGTAGACGTTTCGCCCTTCAGTGGCTTTATCAATACAAATTCAAGGTCATGATAAAGCCACTGAATTGCACATGTCTTAATTTTCACCTTGTCGGGTGAAACGTACATTCCCAGCGTCCCTCCCTGGACTACATATGGGAAACGTTTCCCCCCACACTGCCTTCATCAGTCCAATACAAAGTAGAAATGGGTAAGGAGAGGAGGAGTTTGATACAAAGAATTCTTTAATACTTGTCCAACCTTTGGAGGAAGACCTACTTACACTATTATTATTACTAAACCACAGCCTACTTACACTAGTGGATGGTTCCACTGTGATCCTGCTTCCACTCACCTGACTACAGTATTTAAGCCACTTCTCCGGCCATATGTTGTACTTTCTACAAGAGTGAGGGACTGATTACCTCAAACTCTTTCTCTCTCTAACCATTTCTACTTTGTATCGGACTGATGAAGACACTGTGTGGCGAAACGTTTCCTTAATAAAGATACCCATATGTTGCATAAGTGTCTCAATCTTCAACTGTCGGTTTCAAAACCATATACCTGACGTGTTGGGGGTCAACGCCCCCCCGTGGCCCGGTCCCAGACCAGGCCTTCCAATGGATGACCTGATTAACTATACTATTGATGCTAGCACCACAACCTGGTTGACTTGAGAAACATCACTACTTCTCATTCCCAGGATCCCTCCCTGTCATGGTGGCGAGACTAGGTACTAGGTAGCAGTATCATTCCTAGTATCCCTGTCATGGTGGCGAGACTAGGTACTAGGTAGCAGTATCATTCCTAGTATCCCTGTCATGGTGGCGAGACTAGGTACTAGGTAGCAGTATCATTCCTAGTATCCCTGTCATGGTGGCGAGACTAGGTACTAGGTAGCAGCAACATCACTAGTCATTCCCAGCATCTCTCCCTGCTAGGTAGCAGCAACATGGAGCCAGGGAGACTGTAGGTAGCAGCAACATGGTGCCAGAGAGACTGTAGGTAGCAGCAACATGGAGCCAGAGAGACTGTAGGTAGCAGCAACATGGAGCCAGAGAGACTGTAGGTAGCAGCAACATGGAGCCAGAGAGACTGTAGGTAGCAGCAACATGGAGCCAGAGAGACTGTAGGTAGCAGCAACATGGAGCCAGGGAGACTGTAGGTAGCAGCAACATGGTGCCAGAGAGACTGTAGGTAGCAGCAACATGGAGCCAGAGAGACTGTAGGTAGCAGCAACATGGAGCCAGGGAGACTGTAGGTAGCAGCAACATGGAGGCAGAGAGACTGTAGGTAGCAGCAACATGGAGCCAGGGAGACTGTAGGTAGCAGCAACATGGAGCCAGAGAGACTGTAGGTAGCAGCAACATGGAGCCAGAGAGACTGTAGGTAGCAGCAACATGGAGTCAGAGAGACTGTAGGTAGCAGCAACATGGAGTCAGAGAGACTGAAGGTAGCAGCAACATGGAGCCAGAGAGACTGTAGGTAGCAGCAACATGGAGTCAGAGAGACTGAAGGTAGCAGCAACATGGAGCCAGAGAGACTGTAGGTAGCAGCAACATGGAGCCAGGGAGACTGTAGGTAGCAGCAACATGGAGCCAGGGAGACTGTAGGTAGCAGCAACATGGAGTCAGAGAGACTGTAGGTAGCAGCAACATGGAGCCAGAGAGACTGAGGCAGCAACATGAGTCAGAGACTGTAGTAGCAGCAACATGAGCAGGAGACTGTAGCAGCAACATGGAGCCAGGAGACTGTAGGTAGCAGCAACATGGAGCCAGGAGACTGTAGGTAGCAGCAACATGGAGCCAGGGAGACTGTAGGTAGCAGCAACATGGAGCCAGAGAGACTGTAGGTAGCAGCAACATGGAGCCAGGGAGACTGTAGGTAGCAGCAACATGGAGCCAGAGAGACTGTAGGTAGCAGCAACATGGAGTCAGAGAGACTGTAGGTAGCAGCAACATGGAGTCAGAGAGACTGTAGGTAGCAGCAACATGGAGCTCAGGAGACTGTAGGTAGCAGCAACATGGAGTCAGACTGTAGGTAGCAGCAACATGGAGCCAGGGAGACTGTAGGTAGCAGCAACATGGAGCCAGAGAGACTGTAGGTAGCAGCAACATGGAGCCAGGGAGACTGTAGGTAGCAGCAACATGGAGCCAGAGAGACTGTAGGTAGCAGCAACATGGAGCCAGAGACTGTAGGTAGCAGCAACATGGAGCCAGAGAGACTGTAGGTAGCAGCAACATGGAGCCAGAGAGCTGTAGGTAGCAGCAACATGGAGCCAGGAGACTGTAGGTAGCAGCAACATGGAGCCAGAGAGACTGTAGGTAGCAGCAACATGGAGCCAGGGAGACTGTAGGTAGCAGCAACATGGAGCCAGAGAGACTGTAGGTAGCAGCAACATGGAGCCAGAGAGACTGTAGGTAGCAGCAACATGGAGCCAGAGAGACTGTAGGTAGCAGCAACATGGAGCCAGAGAGACTGTAGGTAGCAGCAACATGGAGCCAGAGAGACTGTAGGTAGCAGCAACATGGAGCCAGAGAGACTGTAGGTAGCAGCAACATGGAGCCAGAGAGACTGTAGGTAGCAGCAACATCAGTCAGGTGGAACTAACGTGGTTGGCGCCAGACATTAAGTCTCACTAACCCTTACCCTGGTGAGGAATGTTTCTCTAACCACCACATTCCTCTCTCACCCACCCTCATTGCAAGTGTCATTGCAATATAAACCATCCTGCCTCTTTGTAAACCATTTAAAGACTGTACGAAAAATCTATATTTGCCAATAAACACAGAGTTGCTTACAAGCTTCCACCAACAACAATCTCATTAATAAAAACACCAACCACGTCTTGGAGCCACCGCCCACCCCCGCAGTTCACATGTTGGATCAACCAGGCTGTGATGGATATGTGGGTCGGTTGACAATGGTAGAAAAACTCTCGGAACTCATCAAAGGTAAAGGTATGTTGCCCTTAACAGTACATGTCCACAGTTTTCACACTACACTCACTCATCACTATTACTAAAACATTCATCATTTTTCAACTCATTTGCAGTATATTCTTGCAAGTTGAAGAATAAGACACTTGTGCAACATCTAGGAAACGTTTCGGCAGTCAGTGGTTTCTTCAGTGCAATACAAGAAGTAGGGTGTCCAGTTCTCAACACTGATGATGGTCTCAACATCGACTCCAGACTGATTACCTCATCCTCATCTTCCACGTTCTTCTCTGTATTGGACTGATGAAGCCACTGCCTGCCAAAACGTTTCCTCAATAAAGATTCCCCAGTGTTGCACAAGTCTCTCATTCTTCAACTTGTGGCATCTCTAAATTAACATGACGTTATTACAAGTGAACCTCAATGAGTAACCTCAGGGAATTACACTGGTCGTCTCTCTGGCATCAACCCTCAGGGAATTACACTGATCGTCTCTCTGGCATCAACCCTCAGGGAATTACACTGGTCGTCTCTCTGGCATCAAGCCTCAGGGAATTACACTGGTCGTCTCTCTGGCATCAAGCCTCAGGGAATTACACTGGTCGTCTCTCTGGCATCAAACCTCAGGGAATTACACTGGTCGTCTCTCTGGCATCAACCTCAGGGAATTACACTGGTCGTCTCTCTGGCATCAACCCTCAGGGAATTACACTGGTCGTCTCTCTGGCATCAACCCTCAGGGAATTATACTGGTCGTCTCTCTGGCATCAAACCTCAGGGAATTACACTGGTCGTCTCTCTGGCATCAAACCTCAGGGAATTACACTGGTCGTCTCTCTGGCATCAACCCTCAGGGAATTACACTGGTCGTCTCTCTGGCATCAACCCTCAGGGAATTACACTGGTCGTCTCTGGCATCAACCCTCAGGGAATTATACTGGTCGTCTCTCTGGCATCAAACCTCAGGGAATTACACTGGTCGTCTCTCTGACATCAACCCTCAGGGAATTACACTGGTCGTCTCTCTGGCATCAAGCCTCAGGGAATTACACTGGTCGTCTCTCTGGCATCAAGCCTCAGGGAATTACACTGGTCGTCTCTCTGGCATCAAACCTCAGGGAATTACACTGGTCGTCTCTCTGGCATCAAACCTCAGGGAATTACACTGGTCGTCTCTGGCATCAACCCTCAGGGAATTACACTGGTCGTCTCTCTGGCATCAAACCTCAGGGAATTACACTGGTCGTCTCTCTGGCATCAACCCTCAGGGAATTATACTGGTCGTCTCTCTGGCATCAACCCTCAGGGAATTACACTGGTCGTCTCTCTGGCATCAACCCTCAGGGAATTACACTGGTCGTCTCTCTGGCATCAAGCCTCAGGGAATTACACTGGTCGTCTCTCTGGCATCAAGCCTCAGGGAATTACACTGGTCGTCTCTCTGGCATCAAACCTCAGGGAATTACACTTGTCGTCTCTCTGGCATCAACCCTCAGGGAATTATACTGGTCGTCTCTCTGGCATCAACCCTCAGGGAATTACACTGGTCGTCTCTCTGGCATCAACCCTCAGGGAATTACACTGGTCGTCTCTCTGGCATCAACCCTCAGGGAATTACACTGGTCGTCTCTCTGGCATCAACCCTCAGGGAATTACACTGGTCGTCTCTCTGGCATCAAGCCTCAGGGAATTACACTGGTCGTCTCTCTGGCATCAACCCTCAGGGAATTACACTGGTCGTCTCTCTGGCATCAACCCTCAGGGAATTACACTGGTCGTCTCTCTGGCATCAACCCTCAGGGAATTATACTGGTCGTCTCTCTGGCATCAAACCTCAGGGAATTACACTGGTCGTCTCTCTGGCATCAAACCTCAGGGAATTACACTGGTCGTCTCTCTGGCATCAACCCTCAGGGGAAATTTCACTGGTCGTCTCTCTGGCATCAACCCCCAGGGAATTACACTGGTCGTCTCGGCATCAACCTCAGGAATTATACTGGTCGTCTCTCTGGCATCAAACCTCAGGAATTACACTGGTCGTCTCTCTGGCATCAACCCTCAGGGAATTACACTGGTCGTGTCTCTGGTATCAAACCTCAGGGAATTACACTTGTCGTCTCTCTGGCATCAACCCCCAGGGAATTATACTGGTCGTCTCTCTGGCATCAACCCCCAGGGAATTCACTGGTCGTCTCTCTGGCATCAACCTCAGGGAATTACACTGGTCGTCTCTCTGGCATCAACCCTCAGGGAATTACACTGGTCGTCTCTCTGGCATCAACCTCAGGGAATTACACTGGTCGTCTCTCTGGCATCAACCTCAGGGAATTATACTGGTCGTCTCTCTGGCATCAACCCTCAGGGAATTACACTGGTCGTCTCTTCTGGCATCAACCCTCAGGGAATTACACTGGTCGTCTCTCTGGCATCAACCTCAGGAATTATACTGGTCGTCTCTCTGGCATCAAACCTCAGGGAATTACACTGGTCGCTCTCTGGCATCAAACCTCAGGGAATTACACTGGTCGTCTCTCTGGCATCAAACCTCAGGGAATTACACTGGTCGTCTCTCTGGCATCAAACCTCAGGGAATTACACTAGTCGTCTCTCTGGCATCAAATCTCAGGGAATTACACTGGTCGTCTCTGGCATCAACCCTCAGGGAATTACACTGGTCGTCTCTGGCATCAACCCTCAGGGAATTACACTGGTCGTCTCTCTGGCATCAAACATCAGGGAATTACACTGGTCGTCTCTCTGGCATCAAACATCAGGGAATTACACTGGTCGTCTCTCTGGCATCAAACTTGAGTCCCCATCAATTTTTATTTTTTAAACAAGCTGACCGTCTTCCAACGAGACAGGGCGACCCTCCCCCAAAAAAAAAAAGATACTTCCACCATCATTCACACTATCACTGTATTTACAGAGACGCTCAGATACGACCGTTTAGATGTCACTAAAAGCACATATCAAAATAACTGTATAAATAATGGTTGCATTGCGTACATCTACAGGCCCACACCTTTCTCTGTATTGTACTGAAGAAACCATTGGCTTGAGAAACCATTGGCTGGAGAAACCATTGGCTGGAGAAACCATTGGCTGGAGAAACCATTGGCTGGAGAAACGTTTCCTGAATTAAAATACCTAAACGTTTGGACAAGTGTCTTATCAACTTGTGGATTTTTTAAACCATTTACTTAAAGTATATTTAGCTCTTAGTTTTGCTTATAATTATTGAGACTATAACTGTGGATCAGTGGACCTACACATGCAACTATCATCTTGACTCCCACTCAAGACCCCAAGTTATAATGTCTACAACACAATACACAACCCGCACATAACACACTGCAACTTATGAGGCGTTTCGGTCCCACTCGGACTATTAACTAGTAACACTAAGGGTGAAGGGATGGGAGCCAGTATATATACGATATAGGGGGAGGTAGTATAATTAGTGGCAGAGGTGACAAGAAGGAAGTAGTGGTGGTGAGAGTGGAATAATGGAGGTGGTCTAACAAGAGAATCAACAATATAGGAACACTGCAGGAGAGTCAAGAGGCACGTGAGTTACTCTGTTTCCTAATATCATGTTCGTTTTTCCCCTATAATCTACCTTATCTATAATTACTAACGCACTTGCTTTGTTTCGTAAGGTGAAGTTTGGGAGGGTCTGAGCTGTGCTCACACCTCTGGGAGGGTCTGAGCTGTGCTCACACCTCTGGGAGGGTCTGAGCTGTGCTCACACCTCTGCAACACAATTGTCATCAAGGATTTGTTAAGTTATACTATGAATTAAGGAAAGCTCCTGGACTTCACCTTACGAAGCAAATGCGATAGTAATTATGGACAAGGTAGATTATAGTGGACAGATAACATATTAGAAGTCAGGGGAACTGACGTGCCCCTTAACGGCCCACAAGGGGAAGACATAACTCGTAGGACACAACCCTAAGTCATCTAAGGTCGAGAACTGAAACTCTAATAAATATGTGCTAGTATTTACTTACGTGTCTTTCTAAATCAATTTGTGGGTATTTATTACCAGGGTTTATATCATGACAAACCCAGCTAGGCAGAAGAAGGTGGGTGAGGGAAGACAAGAGGCAAAGATCAGGTTAAGTCACGGGTGTTGTGAAGTTTGGAGTATATCTGACAACGTAATGAGAAAGGAAGACGCATCTACAAAGCCAAGACAAAACATAAGTCACTTGCGCTCAGCATCTTAAAGCGTCTTAATTACAACTGGAAACAATTACACTTATCCAAAAAAAAACTTCGATATTTCTAATTTAGCCATTATACCGTGGCCTGGAGTATACCTGGAGAGAGTTTAGGGGGTCAACGAACCCGCGGCCCTCGCCTCAATAATAGTTTACTTAATAAAACCTCAGACAGCAAATATCCTGATAAATTATTGATTATACATTTCCCACAGACTTCCTCTCTGACAGTAACAAATTTATTACACCAACTTTGATTCCACTTCCCTTAGCACTCCTCACTAACTCTACCTCTGTTATACTCTACAACCTCTCTAGTCTCTGCTCAAACATATTAAACGTTTACACGCCCTATAATAATCATCCACCACCCGCGTCATACACAAGCTGCACTTGGAGCCAAGATTCCCGCACCACAACATTCTTATACACCTGGTGCGATAGTTGTCAGCTTTACCCCCACGATGATAGCTGGTGGTACCTTGGCACGTGTGACACCTGGTGGTACCTTGGCACGTGTGACACCTGGTGGTACCTTGGCACGTGTGACACCTGGTGGTACCTTGGCACGTGTGACACCTGGTGGTACCTTGGCTATCAAATTTCCAGATCCGCCCATACCTGAGCACCACCTGCTCACAAGGTCACATGTTTGTAACAGCAGGCCACCATTCAGAGACGAGTACCATCACCTTACTTACCCTTCCTTACATTTTATCAAAGCTCACTGTTGTACGACCCTTACTATTGACTCGTAGGAGGCCCTGAGTTGCTGCTCCCACAGATATTGTTTACTACACACAGTATATAACACAGTTACAACTACGGGACTACCAACTTGGCTGAAACAACCTATAACTCTTCCCTATAATCTACTAAATACACACATAACCCGCACATAGGACACACAAACTTAGTGGGACGTTTCGCTCCAACTTGGACCATTACAAGTTACACTTGAGGGGTACTTGTTCCAGTGATGGTATTGTTGTTTCTGAAGTAAATACTGTCAACTGATAGTCACTACACGACCAAGACACACCTTCTTACTAGTTGTTGACACGGTGGCTGAGCAAGGCAGCGTTCCACTAGGCTCTTATCCCTTCTTGTAGGTTTAGCGCTTAGTTTATGTAATAATAACCCTTCTCTGCACAAGAGGAATGACCTGCCTAGCATAGGTCAGTAGGCCTTCTGCAGTGCTTTTTATGTTAAACTTCCGGCTGTCTTGAAAAGGGAATTTGTAAGTTCTCCAAATCAGTTCCTGGTCATCTGGGCTGCGTGCGGCCAGCAGTAACAGCCTGCTTCATCAGACTTTGATCCATCAGGAGACCTGGCCTAGGCCTGGCCCGCGGGGGCGCTGAGCCCCGGGAAGATCCTCCAGGTGGTTGTAAGGCTCACTGCTCGATGCAGTGAGCCCCGGAAGAACCAATGGCGCTCAAAACACGTGGTGTTCACCCCACCACGTGACAACCCGACCAGGCAACACATGTGGCTTCAAAATAGTAGACTAAACCAACACATATGACTATTACAACACATCCACCAGTGTTACCATTAGTACTAGACAATGTACACCCACACTAGCAACAGCACTAGACAATGTACACCCACACTAGCAACAGCACTAGCCAATGTACACCCACACTAGCAACAGCACTAGACAATGTACACCCACACTAGCAACAGCACTAGACAATGTACACCCACACTAGCAACAGCACTAGACAATGTACACCACACACTAGCAACAGCACTAGACAATGTACACCCACACTAGCAACAGCACTAGACAATGTACACCCACACTAGCAACAGCACTAGACAATGTACACCCACACTAGCAACAGCACTAGACAATGTACACCCACACTAGCAACAGCACTGACAATGTACACCCACACAGAACAGCACTAGACAATGTACACCCACACTAGCAACAGCACTAGACAATGTACACCCACACTAGCAACAGCACTAGACAATGTACACCCACACTAGTAACAGCACTAGACAATGTACACCCACACTAGCAACAGCACTGGACAATGTACACCCACACTAGCAACAGCACTGGACAATGTACACCCACACTAGCAACAGCACTAGACAATGTACACCCACACTAGCAACAGCACTAGACAATGTACACCCACACTAGCAACAGCACTAGACAATGTACACCCACACTAGCAACAGCACTAGACAATGTACACCCACACTAGCAACAGCACTAGACAATGTACACCCACTAGCAACAGCACTAGACAATGTACACCCCACTAGCAACAGCACTGACAATGACACCACTAGAAGCACAACATGTACCCCTAGCACACATACCTATCAGGTTCACCACCTGAATACCTGAAGTCAATGTAGTTGCTGATGCTTTATTGCGTCATGTTAGTGTAGTAACTGCTGATCCTCCATTTAGTGCTGAGGATGTAAAGACTGCACAGAGAACAGACCCCATGTGGTCTGGTGTGATTCCTGCTCCAGGAAGACCTTATTCTCACTGTGAAGCCACCACCACCCATCAGTGACTTTGTCATGAACCAAGAACTACTGTATCTACCGAGCTGGGTACTCCTAGTAGAAGGGTATACCAGTTAGTAATTCCACAGTCACTAGTGAATGTAGCCTTACAGCTAGTTCACGATGTACCAGGTGTTGCACACCCTGGTATGGATTGTTCTGTGAAACAAGCCAGATTGAAATACTTTTGGCCTTGTATGTCAACTGATATTACCGAGTATGTTAAGAAATGCAGTGTGTGTATGCAACATAAAGGCAATGTTACTGGTCCTAATCATATGAAATTAGTTTGCGATGAGGACGAGGTCCCTGACAACCAGACAAGCGAGACAGACTCTGATAATTCTCCTTTTGCTGTGCCCTCTACCTCTAATGATCAGTCAGATGATCAACCTGAATGTCGTTATTCCCTACGTACACGACAAGTGTTGAGAAGTCCTCAAGTATCATTTGTGGATACCAATGTAGATCCTCCTCAATCAGAAAGTGAGTTACCAATTGTAACAGAGTTTGATCCACCCAGAGATGATAATCATTCAGCCTATGTCAATCTCACCCTAGCAGAGTTGGGGTTAAATGTAAATAACCTGTATAGATAAATAATGTAGTAATTGTATTTCATCTGTGTGTTATAATATCAACTTAGTATTATTCAAGAATTTTTTTTTTGTGTTCACGTTCTCTCCGAGTTCTGAGAATTAACAGTATAGATTTGAGTGCACCAGATCTACCTTGTCTGTTAATCACTACCTTCTTGTAAATATATTTTCCTCAGAACTCGTAGATCACATGAAGACAGATCGATCGATCGAATTTTTTTTTTTATCTCTTTTATCATTAGTTTATAGTATTGAGCTCATTAATTCCTATGTATCATGATATATCATATAGTAATGTAGATTGTTTCCATCACAATAATATCCATGTGTAGTATAATGTTCAACTGTTGTGTACTTTGACATTGTATAGACTCAGCCCAGAGCCGTACGCTTGTTGCCCTTAGTTTGTATTAGATGTATGTCGGGACGACATACGTACCATAGCCGAGCTGTCACTGCCAGTGTTCAGTGATAGTAAATAAGTCCAGTGATAGTACATAGTAGCTTATAACCATTACTGAGTCGCACACTGCTCACGTGATCAACCGTTAGCCCATGTCAAAGGTTACCCCTTTTGAATGCCATGAGCCCTGCTCGGGGCAGCGGGAGTGAGCATCGAGTGAGCATAGAGATAGGTCAGGCTGCTCTGGGCTCTGAGAATTCCCCATATATTACCTTCAATACATCCAAGTAACCAACCAATCTCGTCTGTTCATTACCCAATCTACGAAAGACACCCACGACACATTGCTACCACTAACACTGTGTGTTACTACCACTAACACTGTGTGTTACTACCACTAACACTGTGTGTTATTACCACTAACACTGTGTGTTACTACCACTAACACTGTGTGTTACTACCACTAACACTGTGTGTTATTACCACTAACACTGTGTGTTACTACCACTAACACTGTGTGTTACTACCACTAACACTGTGTGTTACTACCACTAACACTGTGTGTTACTACCACTAACACTGTGTGTTACTACCACTAACACTGTGTGTTACTATCACTAACACTGTGTGTTACTACCACTAACACTGTGTGTTACTACCACTAACACTGTGTACTTCCCTCTCCTGTTCTCGTTACTTTTGTGTTTATTAGGGTATAATTTTATAAGTCACGACAGCAGTCTTCTATGGGTCCGCTCATTCAGTAATTACCTACGTGTGTTTACAGGGGTTGATTCACAGCTCTCACATCTGCCTTGACTCATATCCACCGACTTACTGATTCCTAGAAGTCCTGATCATCTCTCCTTGTGCAACTGTTTGTCCACACTACCTTTAACAAGTGTGTGTGTGTGCATGTGTCGTGCCCCTGGGAGTATGTTGCCTGCACGTAGCTCGCACCCTTGTTAAGCCTTCCTGTCTCACCCCCATACAGGCACAGCTTGTGCTTGAAGTGCTCACACATACCAGCACACCGCCCCAGGGACTCTACCTTACTGCTAGAACAAAAGAATCAAATAACTAGGCACGAGGAGGAGGAGCAAGGAAGACACCATCAGCCCCGAGACTAGTGTAACTGGTGATCAGGCTTCACCAGCTGTGGTATCCTATCACACTTGCTGCACCATTATTTCTGATATCTGCTGGTAGCAGGCTGAATATTCTTGGACCACGGATATTGACACTGTGTTCTCTTGTTGTGCCCACGGTGCCCCTGCTTATCACTGAGTTTAATTTACACTTCCTACCACATCTCTCACTCCGGCATATTATGGTACTGTGTCGATTTGTGGTACCAGACCCTCAAAGTATCTTCCACACGTATAGTATAGCGTGTTTCTCTTGCCCTCTTAATCCGGAGAGTTGCGTTTCCACTTGTACGAGGTGTTCCCAGTAGTTTAAATATATTGTTTGTATTATGTACGTGATAAACGCTCTGTTTCCAGCTGTACTATTTCCGCCACTCTGAGTACACTAACCACTCTGTAACTATCAAGGAAGCACTACCTCAACACACACCTAGTTGTCTTCAAGATGGAACTTCCTGTAGTTCTTCCACCTTGCCAACAACAATATTCTAAGACCACCTTGGTAACAACAATACTCTAAGACCACCTTGCCAACAACAATACTTTAAGACCACCTTGGTAACAACAATACTCTAAGACCACCTTGGTAACAACAATACTTTAAGGCCACCTTGGTAACAACAATACTCTAAGACCACCTTGGTAACAACAATACTTTAAGGCCACCTTGGTAACAACAATACTCTAAGACCACCTTGGTAACTATGTACTGAGAGGATGACTAAGTACACTAGAAGCTACGGTACTTACCTCTCACCTGACACGTCCTTCTGAACTTAATATACCAGTGAGCTATACCTGTGTTTACAAGGTCCAGAGCTATGATAACTTTGTGGTCACAAGGTCCAGGGTGAGCTATGACAACTTCCACTGGTCACAAGGTCCAGAGTGAAAGTTATCACTACAACAAGGACACACAACTGACAGCACAGCATAAACAAAAACTGATTCCTAGTTTGAAGTCTGCCATGACACCTGCATCTTGACCCAGGTCATACACACCTGCATCTTGACCCAGCTCATACACACCTGCATCTTGACCCAGCTCATACACACCTGCATCTTGACCCAGCTCATACACACCTGCATCTTGACCCAGCTCATAACACCTGCATCTTGACCCAGCTCATACACACCTGCATCTTGACCCAGCTCATACACACCTGCATCTTGACCCAGCTCATACACACCTGCATCTTGACCCAGCTCATACACACCTGCATCTTGACCCAGGTCATACACACCTGCATCTTGACCCAGCTCATACACACCTGCATCTTGACCCAGCTCATACACACCTGCATCTTGACTCAGGTCATACACACCTGCATCTTGACCCAGCTCATACACACCTGCATCTTGACCCAGGTCATACACACCTGCATCTTGACCCAGCTCATACACACCTGCATCTTGACCCAGCTCATACACACCTGCATCTTGACCCAGCTCATACACACCTGCATCTTGACCCAGGTCATACACACCTGCATCTTGACCCAGCTCATACACACCTGCATCTTGACCCAGCTCATACACACCTGCATCTTGACTCAGGTCACACCTACTTACACTCTGCATCTTGACCCAGCTCATACACACCTGCATCTTGACCCAGGTCATACACACCTGCATCTTGACCCAGCTCATACACACCTGCATCTTGACCCAGCTCATACACACCTGCATCTTGACCCAGGTCATACACACCTGCATCTTGACCCAGGTCATACACACCTGCATCTTGACCCAGGTCATACACACCTGCATCTTGACCCAGGTCATACACACCTGCATCTTGACCCAGGTCATACACACCTGCATCTTGACCCAGGTCATACACACCTGCATCACAACTGACGTACCTTCATGCTTGTATGAAGGACTCAGACATCTTCGGTGCTGACAACAATTCTTAATGACCCTCGCATATTCAAAAGGCTTTAAACTAGTTTTCTGGTCTCGGGTTGGGCTTCCTTGTTTCTGGTAATTGAAAGGTAATACGCAGTTCTTGTGTGTTGATTTGATCAACCAGGTTGTTGATGCTAGCGGCTGACATCAGCACGTGACTCATCTGAGACGTGCACTAGACGGTGCTCCAGAGCCGTGCACAAGGAACATATGCTCTACGTCCCTCTCCCCACAATTAACATATATAAAAGACACTCAAGTACAAAACACACAAACTATAAAGAACAGTTAAACACACACACAACCAGCAGCAACAGTCAGGTGGCAGCAGCAACAGTCAGGTGGCAGCAGCAGCAGCAAGACAGGAGAGTATCAGTCCCTGGCACACACTCACACATCTTTTATTTCACCGGTGGGAAATAAATCCCTCCCCTGGGTCTTACCCAAACACAGGATCACACACAAAATGCAACTTTGAGAAGTGCGACCATGAAGGGGAAGGGGATAAATGCACACAACATATATGAAGGGGAAGGGGATAAATGCACACAACATATATGAAGGGGAAGGGGATAAATGCACACAACATATATGAAGGGGAAGGGGATAAATGCACACAACATGCATGAAGGGGAAGGGGATAAATGCACACAACATATATGAAGGGGAAGGGGATAAATGCACACAACATATATGAAGGGGAAGGGGATAAATGCACACAACATATATGAAGGGGAAGGGGATAAATGCACACAACATATATGAAGGGGAAGGGGATAAATGCACACAACATATATGAAGGGGAAGGGGATAAATGCACACAACATATATGAAGGGGAAGGGGATAAATGCACACAACATATATGAAGGGGAAGGGGATAAATGCACACAACATATATGAAGGGGAAGGGGATAAATGCACACAACATATATGAAGGGAAGGGGATAAATGCACACAACATATATGAAGGGAAGGGATAAATGCACACAACATATATGAAGGGGAAGGGGATAAATGCACACAACATATATGAAGGGGAAGGGGATAAATGCACACAACATATATGAAGGGGAAGGGGATAAATGCACACAACATATATGAAGGGAAGGGATAAATGCACACAACATATATGAAGGGGAAGGGATAAATGCACACAACATA
This sequence comes from Cherax destructor, assembly GCA_009830355.1. Lineage (NCBI taxonomy): Eukaryota > Metazoa > Arthropoda > Malacostraca > Decapoda > Parastacidae > Cherax > Cherax destructor. The sequence goes on along the minus strand of WNWK01005117.1, from coordinate 75,934 downwards.
TATGAAGGGAAGGGATAAATGCACACAACATATATGAAGGGGAAGGGATAAATGCACACAACATATGAAGGGAAGGGATAAATGCACACAACATGCATGAAGGGGAAGGGGATAAATGCACACAACATGCATGAAGGGGAAGGGGATAAATGCACACAACATATATGAAGGGAAGGGATAAATGCACACAACATATATGAAGGGGAAGGGGATAAATGCACACAACATATGAAGGGGAAGGGATAAATGCACACAACATATATGAAGGGGAAGGGGATAAATGCACACAACTATATGAAGGGAAGGGGATAAATGCACACAACATATATGAAGGGAAGGGATAAATGCACACAACATATATGAAGGGAAGGGGATAAATGCACACAACATATATGAAGGGAAGGGGATAAATGCACACAACATATATGAAGGGAAGGATAAATGCACACAACTATATGAAGGGAAGGGATAAATGCACACAACATATATGAAGGGGAAGGGATAAATGCACACAACATATATGAAGGGAAGGGGATAAATGCACACAACATATATGAAGGGAAGGGGATAAATGCACACAACATATATGAAGGGGAAGGGGATAAATGCACACAACATATATGAAGGGAAGGGAAGGGATAAATGCACACAACATATATGAAGGGAAGGATAAATGCACACAACATATAGAAGGGGATAAATGCACACAACATATATGAAGGAAGGGGATAAATGCACACAACATATATGAAGGAAGGGGATAAATGCACAAACATATATGAAGGAAGGGGATAAATGCACACAAATATATGAAGGGAAGGATAAATGCACACAACATATATGAAGGAAGGATAAATCACAACATATATGAAGAGGGATAAATACAAACATATGAAGGAAGGATAATCACACAACATATAGAAGGAAGGATAAACACTAAGAAATAAAAGGGGAAGGGATAAATGACACAACATATATGAAGGGAAGGGATAAATGAACAACATATATGAAGGAAGGGGATAAATGACACAAATATATGAAGGAAGGGGATAAATGCACACACATATATGAAGGGGAAGGGGATAAAGCAACAAATATGAAGGAAGGATAAGCACAAATATGAAGAAGGGAAAATCACACAACATATATGAAGGAAGGATAAATGCACACAACATATATGAAGGGAAGGGATAAATCACACAACATATATGAAGGGAAGGGATAAATACACAACATATAAGGGAAGGGAAATGCACAACATATAGAAGGGAAGGATAAATGCACACAACATAATAAGGGGAAGGGAAATGACACAACATAATGAAGGGAAGGGAAAAGCACACACATATATGAAGGGAAGGATAAATGAACAACATATAGGAAGGGGAAAAACACAACATATAAGGGAAGGGGATAAATGCACAAACATATATGGAAGGGGATAAATGCACACAACATAATGAAGGGAAGGGATAAATGCACACAACAATATGAAGGGAAGGGGATAAATGCACACAAATATGAAGGGAAGGGGATAAATGCACACAAATGAAGGAAGGGGAAGGAAAATGCAACAACATATATGAAGGGAAGGAAAATGCACACAACAATATGAAGGGGAGGGGAAAAACATAATGAAGGAAGGATAAATGCACACAAAACATATATGAAGGGAGGGATAATGCAACAACATATATGAAGGAAGGATAAATGCACAAATATATGAAGGGAAGGATAAATGCACACACATATATGAAGGGAAGGGGATAAATGCACACAACATATATGAAGGGAAGGGAAAGCACACAACATAATAAGGAGGGGGAAAGCACACAAATATATGAAGAAGGATAAATGCAAACATATATGAAGGAAGGGATAAATGCACAAATATATGAAGGGAAGGGGATAAATGCAACAAATATATAAGGGAAGGGGATAAATGACACAACATATATAAGGGGAAGGGGATAAATGACACAACATATATGAAGGGAAGGGAAAATGCACACAACATATATGAAGGGAAGGGGATAAATGCACACAACATATAAAGGAAGGGGATAAATGCACCAACATATATGAAGGGAAGGGATAATACACAACATATATGAAGAAGGAAAATGACACAAATAATGAAGGAGGATAAACACAAATATATAAGGGGAAGGGATAAATGCACAACATATATGAAGGGAAGGGATAAATGCACACAACATATATGAAGGGGAAGGGATAAATGCACACAACATATATGAGGGAAGGGGATAAATGCACACAACATATATGAAGGGAAGGGATAATGCACACAACATATATGAAGGGGAAGGGGATAAATGCACACAACATATATGAAGGGAAGGGGATAAATGCACACAACATATATGAAGGGGAAGGGATAAATGCACAACAATCAATATGAAGGGGAAGGGATAAATGCACACAACATATATGAAGGGAAGGGATAAATGCACACAACATATATGAAGGGGAAGGGATAAATGCACAACATATATGAAGGGGAAGGGGATAAATGCACACAACATATATGAAGGGGAAGGGATAAATGCACACAACATATATGAAGGGGGATAAATGCACAACATATATGAAGGAAGGGATAATGCACACAACATATATGAAGGGAAGGGATAAATGCACACAACATATATGAAGGGAAGGATAAATGCACACAACATATATGAAGGGAAGGGATAAATGCACACAACATATATGAAGGGGAAGGGATAAATGCACACAACATATATGAAGGAAGGGGATAAATGCACACAACATGCATGAAGGGGAAGGGATAAATGCACACAACATGCATGAAGGGGAAGGGATAAATGCACACAACATGCATGAAGGGAAGGGGATAAATGCACAAATAATGAATAACTGGGAAGGAGAAATGGATTAACATTTGAAGAAAGAGATAAAGCCAAACATAGAGGAGGTACAGTGAGACGTTATGATTCCTAGAAGAAGGGTAATGACATCACCAGGAGGCAGCGAGTACTATCCCGAGGCACGATACTATCCCAGGGACGGACTATCCCAGGGCACGGACTATCCCAGGGCACGGATAATCCCCAGACACTGACTATGAGACCCCCAGGGATACAGATGATCATCCCCAGAGGCACTGTGATATCCCAGTCTCTTCCTCAGTCTTACTGCTACAGTGAGACGTTATATTCCACAGGCATATGAGGAGTATCCCCAGGGCACTGACTATCCCCAGCCTCTCAGCACTGCTAGAGGAGAGTTATGTTCCAGGCACTACTATCCCAAGGGCACTGATATATCCCCAGTCATCCTCAGTCTCACTGCTACAGTGAGACGTTATGTCCAGGGCACTGTACTATCCCCCAGGCACTATATCCCAGGAGTAATCTTCACAGTTCACATAGACAGTGAGACTTATGTTCCAGACTGCATATCCCAGGCACGGTACTATCCCCAGGGCACTGTACTATCCCCAGTTCTTCCACAGTCTCACTGCTACAGTGAGAGTTGTTCCCAGGACGGTATATGCCCCAGGGCACGGTACATCCCAGGGCACGGATACTATCCCCCAGGGCACTGTACTATCCCCAGTCTTCCACAGTCTCACTGCTACAGTGAGACGTTATGTTCCCAGGGCACGTACTATCCCCCAGGGCACGGTACTATCCCCAGGCACGTACTATCCCAGGCAAGGATCACTACAGTGAGCACGTATGTATCCCCAGGGCACGGTACTATCCCCCAGGCACGTATATCCAGTACTGTCACATCACTGCTACAGGAGACGTATTCCAGGCACGTACTATCCCCAGGCACGGTACTTACTCCCCAGTCACAGCTATGCTACAGTGAGACTAGTGATACTATCCCCAGGGCACGGACTATCCCCCAGGCATGCTTACTATCACACGGAGAGTATTCCAGGGACGTACTATCCCCCAGGGCACGGTACTATCCCCAGGGCACTGTACTATCCCCAGCCTTTACTCAGTCTTACTGCACAGTGAGACGTTATGTTCCCCAGGGCACGGTACTATCCCCCAGGGCACGTACTATCCCCAGCTCTTCCCTCAGTCTTCACTGCTACACGTGAGACGTTATGTTCCCCAGGGCACGGTACTATCCCCCAGGGCATATATCCAGGGCACGTACTATCCCCAGTCTCTTCCTCAGTCTTACTGCTACATGAGACGTTATGTTCCCCAGGGCACGGTACTATCCCCAGGGCACTGTACTATCCCCAGTCTCTTCCTCAGTCTCACTGCTACAGTGAGACGTTATGTTCCCCAGGGCACTGTACTATCCCCCAGGGCACTGTACTATCCCCAGTCTCTTCCTCAGTCTCACTGCTACAGTGAGACGTTATGTTCCCCAGGGCACGGTACTATCCCCCAGGCACGTACTATCCCCCAGGGCACTGTACTATCCCCAGTCTCTTCCACAGTCTCACTGCTACAGTGAGACGTTATGTTCCCCAGGGCACGGTACTATCCCCAGGGCACGGTACTATCCCCAGGGCACTGTACTATCCCCCAGTCTCACTGCTACAGTGAGACGTTATGTTCCCCAGGGCACGGTACTATCCCCAGGGTTCACAGGTACTATCCCCAGGACTTATTCCCCAGGGCACGGTACTATCCCCCAGGGCACTGTACTACCCCCCCCCCCCCCCCCCCCCCCCCCCGGGGGGGGGGGGGGGGGGGGGGGGGGGGGGGGGGGGGGGGGGGGGGGGGGGGGGGGGGGGGGGGGGGGGGGGGGGGGGGGGGGGGGGGGGGGGGGGGGGGGGGGGGGGGGGGGGGGGGGGGGGGGGGGGGGGGGGGGGGGGGGGGGGGGGGGGGGGGGGGGGGGGGGGGGGGGGGGGGGGGGGGGGGGGGGGGGGTACTATCCCCAGGGCACTGTACTATCCCCAGTCTCTTCCACAGTCTCACTGCTACAGTGAGACGTTATGTTCCCAGGAGTATTTCGGGCACTGTACTATCCCCCAGGGCACGGTACTATCCCCAGGGCACTGTACTATCCCCAGTCTCTTCCCAGTCTAAATGCTACAGTGAGACGTTATGTTCCCCAGGGCACGGTACTATCCCCCAGGGCGCACGGCACTACTATCCCCAGGGCACTGTACTATCCCCAGTCTCTTCCACAGTCTCACTGCTACAGTGAGACGTTATGTTCCCAGGGCACGTATGGTACTATCCCCAGGGCACGTACTATCCCCCAGGGCACTGTACTATCCCCAGTCTCTTACCCAGTCTTACTGCTACAGTGAGACGTTATGTTCCCCAGGGCACGGTACTATCCCCAGGCTCGTACTATCCCACAGTGGACTTATTCCCCAGGGCACGGTACTATCCCCAGGGCCGTACTATCCCCCAGGGCACTACTCCCAGGCAATACTACAGGGCGGTATATCCCCAGGGCACGTACTATCCCCCCAGTCTACTGCTAATGACTATCCCCAGGGCACTGTACTATCCCCAGGGCACTGTACTATCCCCAGTCTCTTCCACAGTCTTACTGCTACAGTGAGACGTTATGTTCCCAGGGCACGTACTATCCCCCAGGGCACGTACTATCCCCAGGGCACTGTACTATCCCCAGGGCACTGTACTATCCCCAGTCTCTTACTCAGTCTACTGCTACAGTGAGACGTTATTTCCCAGGGCACGGTACTATCCCCGGGCCTTACATAGGTCTTCTTTGCTTACAGTGAGACGTTATGTTCCCAGGGCACGGTACTATCCCCAGGGCACTGTACTATCCCCAGGGCACGTACTATCCCCAGCTTCCTAGTCTCACCCAGGGACTTATTTCCCCAGGGCACGGTACTATCCCCAGGGCACGTACTATCCCCAGTCTCTTCCACAGTCTTACTGCTACAGTGAGACGTTATGTTCCCAGGGCACGGTACTATCCCCAGGGCAGGTACTATCCCCGGGCACTGTACTATCCCCATCTCTTCCTCAGTCTTACTGCTACAGTGAGACGTTATGTTCCAAGGGCACGGTACTATCCCCAGGGCACGTACTATCCCCCAGTCTCTTCTCAGTCTACTGCTACAGTGAGACGTTATGTTCCCAGGGCACGGTACTATCCCCAGGGCACGTACTATCCCATCTCTTCTCAGTCTTACTGCTACAGTGAGACGTTATGTTCCCAGGGCACTGTACTATCCCCAGGGCACTGTACTATCCACCAGGGCACTGTACTATCCACCAGGGCACTGTACTTGTCGTATCAGTATATATATATACACTTGTGTGGTATATCTTTATACAGCTGGTCCCTTGTGTGACGTCACGGTACCCGCTGACGTCAGAGGCTCAGCGCATGTGCACAGCCTATCATGGGCAGACTCCTCACTAACGTTAGACCTACAGGCGAGACAGACGGTGTGCTGGACTCTCCTTCACTTACTGTAAATATACCGTAACCATCCAACAAGGAGTATCTTTGACCTCCTATATATCTCTCCCAAGACCCACACGACATACTATCCCCCAGGGCACGGTACTATCCCCAGTCTCTTCCTCAGTCTCACTGCTACAGTGAGACGTTATGTTCCCCAGGGCACTGTACTATCCCCCAGGGCACTGTACTATTTCCCAGGGCACTGTACTATCCCCAGTCTCTTCCACAGTCTCACTGCTACAGTGAGACGTTATGTTCCCCAGGGCACGGTACTATCCCCCAGGGCACGGTACTATCCCCCAGGGCACTGTACTATCCCCAGTCTCTTCCTCAGTCTTACTGCTACAGTGAGACGTTATGTTCCCCAGGGCACTGTACTATCCCCCAGGGCACGGTACTATCCCCCAGGGCACTGTACTATCCCCAGTCTCTTCCACAGTCTCACTGCTACAGTGAGACGTTATGTTCCCCAGGGCACGGTACTATCCCCCAGGGCACGGTACTATCCCCCAGGGCACTGTACTATCCCCAGTCTCTTCCACAGTCTCACTGCTACAGTGAGACGTTATGTTCCCCAGGGCACGGTACTATCCCCAAGGCACGGTACTATCCCCCAGGGCACTGTACTATCCCCAGTCTCTTCCACAGTCTCACTGCTACAGTGAGACGTTATGTTCCCCAGGGCACGGTACTACTATCCCCAGGGCACGGTACTATCCCCAGGGCACTGTACTATCCCCAGTCTCTTCCACAGTCTCACTGCTACAGTGAGACGTTATGTTCCCAGGGCACGGTACTATCCCCCAGGGCACGGTACTATCCCCCAGGGCACTTTACTATCCCCCAGGGCACGGTACTATCCCCCAGGGCACTGTACTATCCCCAGTCTCTTACTCAGTCTTACTGCTACAGTGAGACGTTATGTTCCCCAGGGCACGGTACTATCCCCCAGGGCACGGTACTATCCCCCAGTCTCTTCCTCAGTCTTACTGCTACACTGAGACGTTATGTTCCCCAGGGCACTGTACTATCCCCCAGGGCACGGTACTATCCCCCAGGGCACTGTACTATCCCCCAGTCTCTTACTCAGTCTTACTGCTACACTGAGACGTTATGTTCCCCAGGGCACTGTACTATCCCCCAGGGCACGGTACTATCCCCAGGGCACTGTACTATCCCCCAGTCTCTTACTCAGTCTTACTGCTACAGTGAGACGTTATGTTCCCCAGGGCACGGTACTATCCCCCAGGGCACGGTACTATCCCCCAGTCTCTTCCTCAGTCTTACTGCTACACTGAGACGTTATGTTCCCCAGGGCACGGTACTATCCCCCAGGGCACTGTACTATCCCCAGTCTCTTCCTCAGTCTCACTGCTACAGTGAGACGTTATGTTCCCCAGGGCACGGTACTATCCCCCAGGGCACGGTACTATCCCAGTCTCTTCCTCAGTCTTACTGCTACACTGAGACGTTATGTTCCCAGGGCACGGTACTATCCCCAGGGCACTGTACTATCCCCAGTCTCTTCCTCAGTCTCACTGCTACAGTGAGACGTTATGTTCCCCAGGGCACGGTACTATCCCCCAGGGCACTGTACTATCCCCCAGTCTCTTCCTCAGTCTTACTGCTACACTGAGACGTTATGTTCCCCAGGGCACGTACTATCCCCAGGGCACGGTACTATCCCCAGGGCACTGTACTATCCCCAGTCTCTTCCTCAGTCTCACTGCTACAGTGAGACGTTATGTTCCCCAGGGCACGGTACTATCCCCCAGGGCACGGTACTATCCCCCAGGGCACTGTACTATCCCCCAGTCTCTTACTCAGTCTTACTGCTACAGTGAGACGTTATTTTCCCCAGGGCACGGTACTATCCCCAGGGCACGTACTATCCCCCAGTCTCTTACTCAGTCTTACTGCTACAGTGAGACGTTATTTTCCCCAGGGCACGGTACTATCCCCCAGGGCACTGTACTATCCCCCAGTCTCTTACTCAGTCTCACTGCTACAGTGAGACGTTATGTTCCCCAGGGCACGGTACTATCCCCCAGGGCACTGTACTATCCCCAGTCTCTTACTCAGTCTTACTGCTACAGTGAGACGTTATGTTCCCCAGGGCACGGTACTATCCCCCAGGGCACTGTACTATCCCCCAGTCTCTTCCACAGTCTCACTGCTACAGTGAGACGTTATGTTCCCCAGGGCACGGTACTATCCCTCAGGGCACTGTACTATCCCCCAGGGCACTGTACTATCCCCCAGGGCACGGTACTATCCCCAAGTCTCTTACTCAGTCTTAATGCTACAGTGAGACGTTATGTTCCCCAGGGCACGGTACTATCCCCCAGGGCACTGTACTATCCCCCAGGGCACTGTACTATCCCCCAGGGCACTGTACTATCCCCCAGTCTCTTCCACAGTCTCACTGCTACAGTGAGACGTTATGTTCCCCAGGGCACGGTACTATCCCCCAGGGCACTGTACTATCCCCAGGGCACTGTACTATCCCCCAGGGCACGGTACTATCCCCCAGTCTCTTACTCAGTCTTACTGCTACAGTGAGACGTTATGTTCCCCAGGGCACGGTACTATCCCCCAGTCTCTTACTCAGTCTTACTGCTACAGTGAGACGTTATGTTCCCCAGGGCACGGTACTATCCCCCAGGGCACTGTACTATCCCCCATGGCACTGTACTATCCCCCAGGGCACTGTACTATCCCCAGTCTCTTCCTCAGTCTTACATCAATCATATCATTGTATCATCCTCTGTACACCATACTAGACTCTGTATGAGTGTCATCCACTCACAACACAGCCTCCAGGCTGATATAAGCAGAGTCTTCCAGTGGGCTACTCACAACACAGCCTCCAGGCTGATATAAGCAGAGTCTTCCAGTGGGCCACTCACAACACAGCCTCAGCTAAGCAGTCTTCCAGTGGGCTACTCAAAACTCCAGCTGATAAGCAGAGTCTTCCAGTGGGCTACTCACAACACAGCCTCCAGCTGATATAAGCAGGTCTTCCAGTGGCTACTCACAACACAGCCTCCAGGCTGATATAAGAGAGTCTTCCAGTGGGCCACTCACAACACAGCCTCCAAGCTGATATAAGCAGAGTCTTCCAGTGGGCCACTCACAACACAGCCTCCAAGCTGATATAAGCAGAGTCTTCCAGTGGGCCACTCACAACACAGCCTCCAGGCTGATATAAGCAGAGTCTTCCAGTGGGCTACTCACAACACAGCCTCCAAGCTGATATAAGCAGAGTCTTCCAGTGGGCCACTCACAACACAGCCTCCAGGCTGATATAAGCAGAGTCTTCCAGTGGGCCACTCACAACACAGCCTCCAAGCTGATATAAGCAGAGTCTTCCAGTGGGCCACTCACAACACAGCCTCCAAGCTGATATAAGCAGAGTCTTCCAGTGGGCCACTCACAACACAGCCTCCAAGCTGATATAAGAGAGTCTTCCAGTGGGCACTCACAACACAGCCTCCAAGCTGATATAAGCAGAGTATTCCAGTGGGCCACTCACAACACAGCCTCCAAGCTGATATAAGAGAGTCTTCCAGTGGGCCACTCACAACACAGCCTCCAAGCTGATATAAGAGAGTCTTCCAGTGGGCCACTCACAACACAGCCTCCAAGCTGATATAAGCAGAGTCTTCCAGTGGGCCACTCACAACACAGCCTCCAAGCTGATATAAGCAGAGTATTCCAGTGGGCCACTCACAACACAGCCTCCAGGCTGATATAAGCAGAGTCTTCCAGTGGGCTACTCACAACACAGCCTCCAAGCTGATATAAGCAGAGTCTTCCAGTGGGCCACTCACAACACAGCCTCCAAGCTGATATAAGCAGAGTCTTCCAGTGGGCCACTCACAACACAGCCTCCAGGCTGATATAAGCAGAGTCTTCCAGTGGGCCACTCACAACACAGCCTCCAAGCTGATATAAGAAGAGTCTTCCAGTGGGCCACTCACAACACAGCCTCCAAGCTGATATAAGCAGAGTATTCCAGTGGGCCACTCACAACACAGCCTCCAAGCTGATATAAGTAGAGTCTTCCAGTGGGCCACTCACAACACAGCCTCCAAGCTGATATAAGCAGAGTCTTCCAGTGGGCCACTCACAACACAGCCTCCAAGCTGATATAAGCAGAGTCTTCCAGTGGGCCACTCACAACACAGCCTCCAAGCTGATATAAGCAGAGTATTCTAGTGGGCCACTCACAACACAGCCTCCAAGCTGATATAAGTAGAGTCTTCCAGTGGGCCACTCACAACACAGCCTCCAAGCTGATATAAGTAGAGTCTTCCAGTGGGCTACTCACAACACAGCCTCCAAGCTGATATAAGCAGAGTATTCCAGTGGGCCACTCACAACACAGCCTCCAAGCTGATATAAGTAGAGTCTTCCAGTGGGCCACTCACAACACAGCCTCCAGGCTGATATAAGCAGAGTCTTCCAGCCACTCACAACACAGCCTCCAGGCTGATATAAGCAGAGTCTTCCAGTGGGCTACTCACAACACAGCCTCCAAGCTGATATAAGCAGAGTCTTCCAGTGGGCTACTCACAACACAGCCTCCAGGCTGATATAAGCAGAGTCTTCCAGCCACTCACAACACAGCCTCCAGGCTGATATAAGCAGAGTCTTCCAGTGGGCTACTCACAACACAGCCTCCAAGCTGATATAAGCAGAGTCTTCCAGTGGGCCACTCACAACACAGCCTCCAAGCTGATATAAGCAGAGTCTTCCAGTGGGCCACTCACAACACAGCCTCCAAGCTGATATAAGCAGAGTCTTCCAGTGGGCCACTCACAACACAGCCTCCAAGCTGATATAAGCAGAGTCTTCCAGTGGGCCACTCACAACACAGCCTCCAAGCTGATATAAGCAGAGTCTTCCAGTGGGCTACTCACAACACAGCCTCCAAGCTGATATAAGCAGAGTCTTCCAGTGGGCCACTCACAACACAGCCTCCAAGCTGATATAAGCAGAGTCTTCCAGTGGGCTACTCACAACACAGCCTCCAAGCTGATATAAGCAGAGTCTTCCAGTGGGCCACTCACAACACAGCCTCCAAGCTGATATAAGCAGAGTCTTCCAGTGGGCACTCACAACACAGCCTCCAAGCTGATATAAGCAGAGTCTTCCAGTGGGTCCACTCACAACACAGCCTCCAAGCTGATATAAGCAGAGTCTTCCAGTGGGCTACTCACAACACAGCCTCCAAGCTGATATAAGCAGAGTCTTCCAGTGGGCTACTCACAACACAGCCTCCAAGCTGATATAAGCAGAGTCTTCCAGTGGGCTACTCACAACACAGCCTCCAAGCTGATATAAGCAGAGTCTTCCAGTGGTCCACTCACAACACAGCCTCCAAGCTGATATAAGCAGAGTCTTCCAGTGGTCCACTCACAACACAGCCTCCAAGCTGATATAAGCAGAGTCTTCCAGTGGGCCACTCACAATACAGCCTCCAGGCTGATATAAGCAGAGTCTTCCAGTGGTCCACTCACAACACAGCCTCCAAGCTGATATAAGAAGAGTCTTCCAGTGGGCCACTCACAACACAGCCTCCAGGCTGATATAAGCAGAGTCTTCGTGCATATATTGTATTCTTATCAAGACTGATGGAGTGATTACATGGACTCCAGGCTGAGGGACTGATTACCTCAAACACCTCCTCAACTTCACCATTCTTCTGTGTATTGGACTGATGAAGCCACTGTGGGGCGAAACGTCTCCACGATAAAGATGTGCAAATGATGCACAAGTGTCTAATTTATGAAGTTGTCGGTTCCCTGAACCATTTATCAACAGTATGAAAGAGGGTGTCCCAACTCAACGTGTTTACTATATTGTTCTTGTACTATCCTGCATCTCAACCATTATACTTGAATAACACTATCATTATACTTGAATAACACTAACATTATACTTGAATAGCACTAACATTATACTTCTTAACACTATCATTATACTTGAATAACATTAACATTATACTTGTATAACACTATCATTACAATTGTATAACACTAACATTATACTTGTATAACACTAACATTATACTTGTATAACACTAACATTATACTTGTATAACTTCAACATTATACTTGTATAACACTATCATTATACTTGTATAACACTAACATTATACTTGTATAACACTAACATTATACTTGTATAATATTAACATTATCTTATTCACTAACATTATACTTGTATAACACTAACATTATACTTGTATAACACTAACATTATACTTGTATAACACTATTATACTTGTATAACACTCTCATTATACTTGAATAACACTAACATTATACTTGTATAACACTAACATTATACTTGTATCAAACTAACATTATAATTGTATCATACTAACATTATACTTGTATCATACTAACATTATACTTGTATCATACTAACATTATACTTGTATCATACTAGCATTATATTGTATCATACTAACATTATACTTGTATCATACTAACATTATACTTGTATCATACTAACATTATACTTGTATCATACTAACATTATACTTGTATCATACTAACATTATACTTGTATCATACTAACATTATACTTGTATAACACTAACATTATACTTGTATAACACTAACATTATTTGTATAACATCTATGCTATACACTAACATTATACTGTATAACATAACTTATCTTGTATAACATAACATTATACTTGTATAACACTAACATTATACTTGTATAACACTATCATTATACTTGTATAACACTAACATTATACTTGTATAACACTAACATTATACTTGTATAACACTAACATTATACTTGAATAACACTAACATTATACTTGCATAACACTAACATTATACTTGTATCATACTAACATTATACTTGTATAATACTAACATTATACTTGTATAACACTAACATTATACTTGTATAACACTAACATTATACTTGTATATAACATTATACTTATCATCTAACATTATACTTGTATAACTACTTATTTGTATCATTATACATTATCGTATAACTAACATTATACTTGTATAACACTAACATTATACTTGTATAATACTAACATTATACTTGATAACACTAACATTAACTTGGTATAACACTAACATTATACTTGTATCATACTAACATTATACTTGTATCATACTAACATTATACTTGCATAACACTAACATTATACTTGTATAACACTAACATTATACTTGTATATACTAGCATTATACTTGTATCATACTAACATTATACTTGTATCATACTAACATTATACTTGTATCATACTAACATTATATTGTATCATACTAACATTATACTTACATACTATTATACTGTACTTCAAGCAATACTGTGTCATACTACATTATACTTGCCATCACGTACTGGTTCAACCATTAACTGGTTCTACCTAACTATGTTGTATCATACTACATTTTACTTTGTTATCACTAACATTACTTGTATCACAGCTAAGCATATGCTGTCCATATGTCACCCTACTTTTTGACTATTGCCATACTGGGCACTTATGTTGCTCACGCTATTTATAGCCACACGTATACTGATTCATCTAACATTATTACTGTTCTACTACCATTATACTTGTATACACTACTATTTGCATACCACGCTACTGGTGTGCCAGCCCGCTACTGTTGTGCCAGCACGCTACTGGTTGCCAGCCACGCTACTGGTGTGCCATCCACGCTATTGTTGTGCCACCACGCTACTGGTGGCCTACTCACGCTACTGTGTCCAGCCACGTTACTGGTGCAGCACGTACTGTTCCTGCACGCTACTTGTTATGCCAGCCACGCTACTGTGTGCCAGCACGCTACTGTTGTGCCAGCTCGCTACTGGTGCTGCCAGTACTGTCACACGCTACTGGTGTGCCATGCCACGCTACTGATGTCCATGCCACGCTACTGGTGTCCTGCCACGCTACTGGTGTGCCTGTCACGCTACTGGTGTGCCAGCCACGCTACTGGTGTGCCAGCCACGCTACTGGTGTGCCAGCCACGCTACTGTTGTGCCTGCCACGCTACTGGTGTGCTCACGCTACTGTGTGCCTGCCACGCTACTGTGTGCCAGCCACGCTACTGGTGTGCCGCCACGCTACTGGTGTGCCGTCACGCTATCTGGTGTGCCAGCCACGCTACTGTGTGCCAGCCACGCTACTGTTGTGCCAGCCACGCTACTGGTGTGCCAGCCACGCTACTGGTGTGCCTGCCACGTACTGGTGTAGCACGCTACGGTGTGCCGCCACGCTACTGTTGTGCCAGCCACGCTACTGGTGTGCTACGCTACAGGTGTGCCAGCCACGCTACTGGTGTGCTACGCTACTGGTGTGCCAGCCACGCTACTGGTGTGCCTGCTACGCTACTGGTGTGCCAGCCACGCTACTGGTGTGCCAGCCACGCTACTGGTGTGCCTGCTACGCTACTGGTGTGCCAGCCACGCTACTGGTGTGCACGCTACGGTGTGCCAGCCACGCTACTGGTGTGCTACGCTACTGGTGTGCCAGCCACGCTATTGGTGTGCCTGCTACGCTACTGGTGTGCCAGCCACGCTACTGGTGTGCCAGCCACGCTATTGGTGTGCCTGCCACGCTACTGGTGTGCCAGCCACGCTACTGGTGTGCCTGCCACGCTACTGGTGTGCCTGCCACGTTACTGGTGTGCCAGCCACGCTACTGGTGTGCCAGCCACGCTACTGGTGTGCCAGCCACGCTACTGGTGTGCCAGCCACGCTACTGGTGTGCCAGCCACGCTACTTTTGTTTGTGGCAGCCACGCTACTGGTGTGCCAGCCACGCTACTGGTGTGCCACCGACGCTACTGGTGTGCCAGCCACGCTACTGGTGTGCCTGCCACGCTACTGGTGTGCCAGCAACGCTACTGGTGTGCCTGCCACGCTACTGGTGTGCCAGCCACGCTACTGGTGTGCCAGCCACGCTACTGTTGTGCCAGCCACGCTACTGGTGTGCCAGCCACGCTACTGGTGTGCCTGCCACGCTACTGGTGTGCCAGCCACGCTACTGGTGTGCCAGCCACGCTACTGGTGTGCCAGCCACGCTACTGGTGTGCCTGCCACGCTACTGTTGTGCCAGCCACGCTACTGGTGTGCCAGCCACGCTACTGGTGTGCCAGCCACGCTACTGGTGTGCCTGCCACGCTACTGGTGTGTCAGCCACGCTACTGGTGTCGCCAGCTACTGTGCCACGCTACTGGTGTGCCCGCCACGCTACTGTTGTGCCAGCCACGCTACTGGTGTGCCTGCCACGCTATTGTTGTTCCAGCCACGCTACTGGTGTGCCAGCCCCGCTACTGGTGTGCCTGCCACGCTACTGGTGTGCCACCGACGCTACTGGTGTGCCACCGACGCTACTGGTGTGCCAGCCACGCTACCGGTGTGCCAGCCACGCTACTGGTGTGCCAGCCACGCTACTGGTGTGCCAGCCACGCTACTATGTGCCAGCCACGCTACTGGTGTGCCACCGACGCTACTGGTGTGCCAGCCACGCTACTGGTGTGCCACCGACGCTACTGGTGTGCCACCGACGCTACTGGTGTGCCAGCCACGCTACTGGTGTGCCTGCCACGCTACTGGTGTGCCAGCCACGCTACTGGTGTGCCAGCCACGCTACTGGTGTGCCAGCCACGCTACTGGTATGCCTGCCACGCTACTGGTGTGCCAGTCAGGCTACTGGTATGCCTGCCACGCTAATGGTGTGCCAGCCACGCTACTGGTATGCCTGCCACGCTACTGGTGTGCCAGCCACGCTACTGGTGTGCCAACCACGCTACTGGTGTGCCACCGACGCTACTGGTGTGCCAGCCAAGCTACTGGTGTGCTAGCCACGCTACTGGTGTGCCAGCCACGCTACTGGTGTGCCAGCCACGCTAAAGGTGTGCCTGCCACGCTACTGGTGTGTCAGCCACGGTATTGGTATGCCAGCCACGCTACTGGTGTGCCACCGACGCTACTGGTGTGCCACCGACGCTACTGGTGTGCCACCGACGCTACTGGTGTGCCACCGACGCTACTGGCGTGCCAGCCACGCTACTGGTGTGCCACCGACGCTACTGGTGTGCCACCGACGCTACTGGCGTGCCGAGTGAATAAACAGGTGCCTCTACCTGTACAATTATACTCTACATCCACCACCAACCTCTCCACCAACCCTCTCCACCAACCTCTCCACCAACTTCTCCACCAACCCTTTCCACCAACCTCTCCAGGTAAACTCCAGGTAAACCTTGTAATTATTAATCATATTGTAGTTATTATTGTACGCTCATTCAAGCAGACTGTGACTATGAGCGTCTAGATGCAAAATACAGTACACCCTTCACATCTTGTTCAAGCAGACTGTGACTATGAGCGTCTAGATGCTACAAACCGTACACCCTTCACATCTTGTTCAAGCAGACTGTGACTATGAGCGTCTAGATGCTACACACAACACCTGACATGTACAGTGTTCTCTGTAGTGAGGCGAAGAAAACAGTGACTGGAGAAATGTCTTGTGGGAGAAAGGTGTTGTACGTGTATGACTCATCTTGTAGTACCAGTACTGTACTGGTACTGAACATCTGGTGTAGGTGTGCATGAAAGGTAGACAATACCGACAAAATGAAGAATTAGACACATGCGCAACACCTGTGTATTTATAGACGTTCAACCATAAAGTGATTCTATCAACACCCAGATGCTAAACATATGTCTAATTCTTTATCTTGTGTAGTACTCAGGTCAGGTCAGGTCAGGTCAGGTTTGTCAGAAACAGGACAAGTGTTTCCTGACGCGAGTCTTAGTGATGACCCCACAGCTGGAGCTTTTGGTCATCTGACCGAGACCTTCCACTGGCTTACCACTCCACTCATCACGACTATGTAGCATTAATTCTATATAATCCACAAGAGGCAAAAAACACTTTGACTTAGAAAGTGCCTCTGCACAAAGGCACTTCAAAAACACCTTACAAGAAGGTCAATAAATGAGAATGTTAATACTGGTGATGGGATGCTGGTCCTGAGACTGGTGATGGGATGCTGGTCCTGAGACTGGTGATGGGATGCTGGTCCTGAGACTGGTGATGGGATGATGGTCCTGAGACTGGTGATGGGATGATGGTCCTGAGACTGGTGATGGGATGCTGGTCCTGAGACTGGTGATGGGATGATGGTCCTGAGACTGGTGATGGGATGCTGGTCCTGAGACTGGTGATGGGATGCTGGTCCTGAGACTGGTGATGGGATGCTGGTCCTAAGACTGGTGATGGGATGCTGGTCCTGAGACTGGTGATGGGATGCTGGTCCTGAGACTGGTGATGGGATGCTGGTCCTGAGACTGGTGATGGGATGCTGGTCCTGAGACTGGTGATGGGATGCTGGTCCTGAGACTGGTGATGGGATGCTGGTCCTGAGACTGGTGATGGGATGCTGGTCCTGAGACTGGTGATGGGATGCTGGTCCTGAGACTGGTGATGGGATGCTGGTCCTGAGACTGGTGGTGGGATGCTGGTCCTGAGACTGGTGATGGGATGCTGGTCCTAAGACTGGTGATGGGATGCTGGTCCTGAGACTGGTGATGGGATGTCCTGAGACTGGTGGTGGGATGCTGGTCCTGAGACTGGTGATGGGATGCTGGTCCTGAGACTGGTGATGGGATGCTGGTCCTGAGACTGGTGGTGGGATGCTGGTCCTGAGACTGGTGATGGGATGCTGGTCCTGAGACTGGTGATGGGATGCTGGTCCTGAGACTGGTGGTGGGATGCTGGTCCTGAGACTGGTGATGGGATGCTGGTCCTGAGACTGGTGATGGGATGATGGTCCTGAGACTGGTGATGGGATGCTGGTCCTGAGACTGGTGATGGGATGCTGGTCCTGAGACTGGTGATGGGATGCTGGTCCTGAGACTGGTGGTGGGATGCTGGTCCTGAGACTGGTGGTGGGATGCTGGTCCTGAGACTTGGTGATCTGTCTGGTGATGGATGCTGGTCCTGAGAAGTGGTGATGGGATGCTGGTCCTAGACAGCTGGTGCCCCCGACTCTGTGTCTTAACATCGGTGCAGCCATCTGGTTTGATCTGGTCCCCTCTCCAGCACATCCTGGTGCCCCTCCTCTCCAGCACATCCTGGTGCCCTCCTCTCAGCACATCCTGGTGCCCCTCCTCTCCAGCACATCCTGGTGCCCTCCTCTCAGCACATCCTGGTGCCTCCCTCTCCAGCACATCCTGGTGCCCTCCTCTCCAGCACATCCTGGTGCCCCTCCTCTCCAGCACATCCTGGTGCCCTCCTCTCCAGCACATCCTGGTGCCCTCCTCCAGCACATCCTGGTGCCCTCCTCTCCAGCACATCCTGGTGCCCCTCCTTCCAGCACATCCTGGTGCCCCTCCTCTCAGCACATCCTGGTGCCCTCCTCTCCAGCACATCCTGGTGCCCCTCCTCTCCAGCACATCCTGGTGCCCCTCCTCTCCAGCACATCCTGGTGCCCCTCCTCTCCAGCACATCCTGGTGCCCCTCCTCTCCAGCACATCCTGGTGCCCCTCCTCTCCAGCACATCCTGGTGCCCTCCTCTCAGCACATCCTGGTGCCCTCCTCTCCAGCACATCCTGGTGCCCTCCTCTCCAGCACATCCTGGTGCCCTCCTTCCAGCACATCCTGGTGCCCTCCTCTCCAGCACATCCTGGTGCCCTCCTCTCCAGCACATCCTGTGCCCTCCTCTCCAGCACATCCTGGTGCCCCTCCTCTCCAGCACATCCTGGTGCCCCTCCTCTCCAGCACATCCTGGTGCCCCTCCTCTCCAGCACATCCTGGTGCACCTCCTCTCCAGCACATCCTGGTGCCCTCCTCTCCAGCACATCCTGGTGCCCCTCCTCTCCAGCACATCCTGGTGCCCCTCCTCTCCAGCATCCTGGTGCCCTCCTCTCCAGCACATCCTGGTGCCCCTCCTCTCCAGCACATCCTGGTGCCCCTCCTCTCCAGCACATCCTGGTGCCCTCTCTCCAGCACTCCTGGTGCCCTCCTCTCCAGCACATCCTGGTGCCCCTCCTCTCCAGCACATCCTGGTGCCCTCCTCTCCAGCACATCCTGGTGCCCCTCCTCTCCAGCACATCCTGGTGCCCCTCCTCTCCAGCACATCCTGGTGCCCTCCTCTCCAGCACATCCTGGTGCCCTCCTCCAGCACATCCTGGTGCCCCTCCTCTCCAGCACATCCTGGTGCCCCTCCTCTCCAGCACATCCTGGTGCCCTCCTCTCAGCACATCCTGGTGCCCCTCCTCTCCAGCACATCCTGGTGCCCCTCCTCTCCAGCACATCCTGGTGCCCTCCTCTCCAGCACATCCTGGTGCCCCTCCTCTCCAGCACATCCTGGTGCCCCTCCTCTCCAGCACATCCTGGTGCCCCTCCTCTCCACCTTCTCAAGATAACAATAGTCTTCATATTAGTCGCGGGTTCTTCAGTCAAACAAAAGCAGCTATTATTCTATTCCTTTATAAAGAATTACACTCATATCATCAACACTTTTGAATCTTGAGGAGATTCTCAATGAGGAGGGTAACAATAGCTTGCTTTAAGGTAAGATTTTGTTCGGATTTTTAACCCCGGAGGGTTAGCCATCCAGGATAACCCAAGAAAGTGAGTGCGTCATTTAGGACTGTTTTATTTCCATTGTGGTTCTTCAGTTTTGTCCCCCAGGATGCCACCCACACCAGTCGACTAGCATCCAGGTACCTATTTACTGCTAGGTGAAGGGAAACACGCCCAGTGTTTCCACCCATGAGGGTATCGAACCATGGACACTCAGTGTGTGAGACAAGAGCGCTGCTTATCCAACATAATTTACCTCTTACTGCTTTCCGGCACTGACAGCCCACTAGTTACAGCTACCCCTGACAGCATAACACTCTGTTTACCTCTGCACGATACCAACAGTCACCTCCTTCACTGGGTATGTTAGATACCCATCACATCCTTGACTCATCACGCAACCTGCCATCAACACTACTGATAGTCCTCTAGATAATTACTACCCCATGTTTCACTCTAACAAGAGTCCTCATCAACCAGGCTGTTGGTGTTAGCACCTCCCACTCCAATACTGGCACACCACACCCTTTTTCAAGACAGCTCTCTCCATTTTCATACATGTCTGTGTATACCCGTTGGTTCTGTGTGGTCCATTGATATAAAAATCGCTTGTGAGGTCAGAACATACAGGAGGAGATTGAAATAGCTTGACACTATGCTTGAGGGCCACTCATGTGCCCGGGCTGGCGAGAAACATCTCTTGTGAACCGGGCTGTCCACCTTATGAGGCATCTGTGGCTGAGTGGTCTAAAGCATCACTTAGAAACCTTGCCAGCCTTCCCTGACGTGGCTTCGAATCCTGCTGACTGCGATCTTTCTGTGTATGTATGTATACATCACAGAACTGTGTATGTATACATCACAGAACTGTGTATGTATACATCACAGAACTGTGTATGTATACATCACAGAACTGTGTATGTATACATCACAGAACTGTGTATGTATACATCACAGAACTGTGTATGTATACATCACAGAACTGTGTATGTATACATCACAGAACTGTGTATGTATACATCACAGAACGTGTATGTATACATCACAGAACTGTGTATGTATACATCACAGAACTGTGTATGTATACATCACAGAACTGTGTATGTATACATCACAGAACTGTGTATGTATACATCACAGAACTGTGTATGTATACATCACAGAACTGTGTATGTATACATCACAGAACTGTGTTGTATACATCACAGAACTGTGTATGTATACATCACAGAACTGTGTATGTATACATCACAGAACTGTGTATGTATACATCCAGAACTGTGTATGTATACATCACAGAACTGTGTATGTATACATCACAGAACTGTGTATGTATACATCACAGAACTGTGTATGTATACATCACAGAACTGTGTATGTATACATCACACAACTGTGTATGTATACATCACACAAAAATCGCTGTTTTTTAGGAGATAACATAACAGTAAGTCACGACATCGCTCACACTGTGGTAATGAGTTATATATTGCTGCCGTAGTGGCTAGTTCACTGTGCACCACATATCCACCCTGTGGAGTGGGTAGTTCACTGTGCACCACATATCCACCCTGTGGAGTGGGTAGTTCACTGTGCACCACATATCCACCCTGTGGAGTGGGTAGTTCACTGTGCACCACATATCCACCCTGTGGAGTGGCTAGTTCACTGTGCACCACATATCCACCCTGTGGAGTGGGTAGTTCACTGTCCACCACATATCCACCCTGTGGAGTTGCTAGTTTACTGTGCACCACATATCCCCCCTGTGGAGTGGGTAGTTCACTATGTACCACATATCCACCCTGTGGAGTGGCTAGTTTACTGTCCACCACATATCCACCCTGTGGAGTGGCTAGTTCACTGTGTACCACATATCCACCCTGTGGAGTGGGTAGTTTATCACCCCATATCCACCCTGTGGAGTGGCTAGTTTACTGTCCACCACATATCCACCCTGTGGAGTGGGTAGTTTACTGTCCACCACATATCCACCCTGTGGAGTGGCTAGTTTACTGTCCACCACATATCCACCCTGTGGAGTGGCTAGTTTACTGTCCACCACATATCCACCCTGTGGAGTGGCTAGTTTACTGTCCACCACATATCCACCCTGTGGAGTGGCTAGTTACTGTCACCACATATCCACCCTGTGGAGTGGCTAGTTACTGTCACCACATATCCACCCTGTGGAGTGGCTAGTTTACTGTCCACCACATATCCACCTCTGTGGAGTGGCTGGTTACTGTCACACATATCCACCCTGTGGAGTGGCTAGTTTACTGTCCACCACATATCCACCCTGTGGAGTGGCTAGTTTACTGTCCACCACATATCCACCCTGTGGAGTGGCTAGTTTACTGTCCACCACATATCCACCCTGTGGAGTGGCTAGTTTACTGTCCACCACATATCCACCCTGTGGAGTGGCTAGTTTACTGTACACATAAAAAAAAAAAAAAAAAAAAAAAAAAAAAAAAAAAAAAAAAAAAAAAAAAAAAAAAAAAAAAAAAAAAAAAAAAAAAAAAAAAAAAAAAAAAAAAAAAAAAAAAAAAAAAAAAAAAAAAAAAAAAAAAAAAAAAAAAAAAAAAAAAAACCCTGTGGAGTGGCTAGTTTACTGTGCACCACATATCCACCCTGTGGAGTGGCTAGTTCACTGTGCACCACATATCCACCCTGTGGAGTGGCTAGTTTACTGTGCACCACATATCCACCCTGTGGAGTGGCTAGTTCACTGTGCACCACATATCCACCCTGTGGAGTGGCTAGTTTACTGTGCACCACATATCCACCCTGTGGAGTGGCTAGTTTACTGTCCACCACATATCCACCCTGTGGAGTGGCTAGTTTACTGTGCACCACATATCCACCCTGTGGAGTGGCTAGTTCACTGTGACTGCATATCCACCCTGTGGAGTGGTAGTTTACTGTGCACCACATATCCACCCTGTGGAGTGGCTAGTTTACTGTGAACGACATATCCACCCTGTGGAGTGGCTAGTTTACTGTGCACCACATATCCACCCTGTGGAGTGGCTAGTTTACTGTGAACGACATATCCACCCTGTGGAGTGGCTAGTTTACTGTCACCACATATCCACCCTGTGGAGTGGCTAGTTTACTGTGCACCACATATCCACCCTGTGGAGTGGCTAGTTTACTGTCACCACATATCCACCCTGTGGAGTGGCTAGTTTACTGTGCACCACATATCCACCCTGTGGAGTGGCTAGTTTACTGTGAACGACATATCCACCCTGTGGAGTGGCTAGTTTACTGTGCACCACATATCCACCCTGTGGAGTGGCTAGTTTACTGTGCACCACATATCCACCCTGTGGAGTGGGTAGTTCACTGTCCACCACATATCCACCCTGTGGAGTGGGTAGTTTTTCACCACATATCCACCCTGTGGAGTGGGTAGTTCACTGTGCACCACATATCCACCCTGTGGAGTGTGTAGTTCACTGTCCACCACATCCACCCTGTGGAGTGGGTAGTTCACTGTGCACCACATATCCACCCTGTGGAGTGGGTAGTTCACTGTCCACCACATATCCACCCTGTGGAGTGGGTATTTCACTGTCCACCACATATCCACCCTGTGGAGTGGCTAGTTTACTGTCCACCACATATCCACCCTGTGGAGTGGCTAGTTTACTGTCCACCACATATCCACCCTGTGGAGTGGGTAGTTCACTGTGCACCACATATCCACCCTGTGGAGTGGGTAGTTCACTGTGCACCACATATCCACCCTGTGGAGTGGGTAGTTCACTGTGCACCACATATCCACCCTGTGGAGTGGGTAGTTTATCACCACATATCCACCCTGTGGAGTGGGTAGTTCACTGTGCACCACATATCCACCCTGTGGAGTGGGTAGTTCACTGTTTACCACATATCCACCCTGTGGAGTGACTAGTTTACTGTCCACCACATATCCACCCTGTGGAGTGGCTAGTTTATCACCACATATCCACCTTGTGGATGGTAGTGGCTAGTTTACTGTCCACCAGATATCCACCTGTGAGAGTGGCTAGTTTACTGTCCACCAATATCCATCCTGATGGAGTGGCTAGTTTACTGTCCACCACATATCCATCCTGTGGAGTGGCTAGTTTACTGTCCACCACATATCCACCTTGGATGGTAGTGGCTAGTTTACTGTCCACCAATATCCATCCTGTGATGAGTGGCTAGTTTACTGTCCACCACATATCCATCCTGTGGATGGTAGTGGCTAGTTTACTGTCCACCACATATCCATCCTTTGGATGGTAGTGGCTAGTTTACTGTCCACCAGATATCCATCCTGTGGATGGTAGTGGCTAGTTTACTGTCCACCACATATCCATCCTGTGGATGGTAGTGACTAGTTTACTGTCCAATACATATCCATCCTGTGGATGGTAGTGACTAGTTTATTGTCCACCACATATACATCCTGTGGATGGTAGTGGCTAGTTTACTGTCCAACACATATCCATCCTGTGGATGGTAGTGGCTAGTTTACTGTCCACCAGATATCCATCCTGTGGATGTTAGTGACTAGTTTACTGTCCACCACATATCCATCCTGTGGATGGTAGTGGCTAGTTTACTGTCCACCACATATCCATCCTGTGGATGGTAGTGGCTAGTTTACTGTCCACCAGATATCCATCCTGTGGATGGTAGTGGCTAGTTTACTGTCCACCACATATCCATCCTGTGGATATTAGTGGCTAGTTTACTGTCCACCACATATCCATCCTGTGGATGGTAGTGACTAGTTTACTGTCCACCACATATCCATCCTGTGGATGGTAGTGACTAGTTTACTGTCCACCACATATCCATCCTGTGGATGGTAGTGACTAGTTTACTGTCCACCACATATCCATCCTGTGGATGGTAGTGACTAGTTTACTGTCCACCACATATCCATCCTGTGGATGGTAGTGGCTAGTTTACTGTCCAACACATATCCATCCTGTGGATGGTAGTGGCTAGTTTACTGTCCACCAGATATCCATCCTGTGGATGGTAGTGACTAGTTTACTGTCCACCACATATCCATCCTGTGGATGGTAGTGGCTAGTTTACTGTCCACCACATATCCATCCTGTGGATGGTAGTGGCTAGTTTACTGTCCACCAGATATCCATCCTGTGGATGGTAGTGGCTAGTTTACTGTCCACCACATATCCATCCTGTGGATGGTAGTGGCTAGTTTACTGTCCACCACATATCCATCCTGTGGATGGTAGTGACTAGTTTACTGTCCACCACATATCCATCCTGTGGATGGTAGTGACTAGTTTACTGTCCACCACATATCCATCCTGTGGATGGTAGTGACTAGTTTACTGTCCACCACATATCCATCCTGTGGATGGTAGTGACTAGTTTACTGTCCACCACATATCCATCCTGTGGACGGCAGCGTACGGGCATATGGACAATCATCGTGCAGGTGACGAAATTGATGGTGGTTGATGCAATTAAGACATCGTTCAACTTGACCATCTCAAATTCACCTAATAATAGAGGGCGGGCGGCGCCGGGTCCTCCTAGGAAGGTTATTATTAAACACTGAGGCAGTGTTGTGGTTGAAGAAGTACACACAGGCGCCACCTTCAACTCTATCCTTCAACAAAAACACAAACAAACTCCGGAAACCAGAGAACACAAACACTCACCCATCATACACGTTTGTTCCATGTGCTTACCAACCCAGCAAACTGTGGCTTAATACCCAGGAAGCTAAAGCACTGTGGCTTAATACCCAGCAAACTGTGGCTTAATACCCAAGAAGCTAAAGCACTGTGGCTTAATACCCAAGAAGCTAAGGCACTGTGGCTTAATACCCAGCAAACTGTGGCTTAATACCCAATAAGCTAAAGCACTGTGGCTTAATACCCAAGAAACTAAAGCACTGTGGCTTAATACCCAAGAAACTAAAGCACTGTGGCTTAATACCCAAGAAACTAACTCACTGTGGCTTAATACCCAGCAAACTAAAGCACTGTGGGTTAATTCCCAAGAAACTAAAGCACTGTGGGTTAATACCCAAGAAACTAAAGCACTGTGGCTTAATACCCAAGAAACTAAAGCACTGTAGCTTAATACCCAAGAAACTAAAGCACTGTGGCTTAATACCCAGCAAACTAAAGCACTGTGGCTTAATACCCAAGAAACTAAAGCACTGTGACTTAATACCCAGCAAACTGTGGCTTAATACCCAAGAAGCTAAAGCACTGTGGCTTAATACCCAAGAAGCTAAAGCAGTGTGGCTTAATACCCAGCAAACTAAAGCACTGTGGCTTAATACCCAAGAAACTAAAGCAGTGTGGCGTAATACCCAAGAAACTAAAGCACTGTGGCTTAATACCCAAGAAACTAAAGCACTGTGGCTTAATACCCAAGAAGCTAAAGCAGTGTGGCTTAATACCCAAGAAACTAAAGCAGTGTGGCTTAATACCCAAGAAACTAAAGCAGTGTGGCTTAATACCCAAGAAACTAAAGCACTGTGGCTTAATACCCAAGAAGCTAAAGCACTGTGGCTAATTACCCAAGAAACTAAAGCAGTGTGGCTTAATACACATCAGTCCATCGATCTTTACAAGACTGAGGGACTCATTACATGGACTCCAGGCTGAGGGACTCATTACATGGACTCCAGACTGAGGGACTCATTACATGGACTCCAGACTGAGGGACTCATTACATGGACTCCAGGCTGAGGTACTCATTACATGGACTCC
This sequence comes from Cherax destructor, assembly GCA_009830355.1. Lineage (NCBI taxonomy): Eukaryota > Metazoa > Arthropoda > Malacostraca > Decapoda > Parastacidae > Cherax > Cherax destructor. The sequence continues at coordinate 49,161 of WNWK01005117.1, read as the reverse complement.
AGACTGAGGACTCATTACATGGACTCCAGGCTGAGGGACTCATTACATGGACTCCAGACTGAGGGACTCATTACATGGACTCCAGGCTGAGGGACTCATTACATGGACTCCAGACTGAGGGACTCATTACATGGACTCCAGACTGAGGGACTCATTACATGGACTCCAGACTGAGGGACTCATTACATGGACTCCAGACTGAGGGACTCATTACATACACTCCAGACTGAGGGACTCATTACATGGACTCCAGACTGAGGGACTCATTACATGGACTCCAGACTGAGGGACTCATTACATGGACTCCAGACTGAGGGACTCATTACATGGACTCCAGACTGAGGGACTCATTACATGGACTCCAGACTGAGGGACTCATACATGGACTCCAGGCTGAGGGACTCATTACATGGACTCCAGACTGAGGGACTCATTACATGGACTCCAGACTGAGGGACTCATTACATGGACTCCAGGCTGAGGGACTCATTACATGGACTCCAGACTGAAGGACTCATTACATGGACTCCAGGCTGAGGGACTCATTACATGGACTCCAGACTGAGGGACTCTTACATGGACTCCAGGCTGAGGGACTCATTACATGGACTCCAGGCTGAGGGACTCATTACATGGACTCCAGACTGAGGGACTCATTACATGGACTCCAGACTGAGGGACTCATTACATGGACTCCAGGCTGAGGGACTCATTACATGGACTCCAGACTGAAAGGAGGTAGGTGAGGGGAGGTAGGGGGGTGTGGGGAGGATGGGGGTGAAAAGAGGTAGGTGGGGTGAGGGAGGTAGGTGCGGGAGGGAGATAGGTGGGGAGGGGAGGTAGGTGAGGGGAGGTAGGTGTGGTGAGGGGAGGTAGGTGAGGAGAGGGAGGAAGGTGGGGTGAGGGGAGATAGTTGGGGTGAGGGGAGGTAGGTGAGGTGAGGGAGGTAGGTGGGGTGAGGGGAGGTAGGTGGGGTGAGGGGAGGTAGGTGAGGGGAGGGGAGGAAGGTGGGGTGAGGGGTGGTAGGTGGGGTGAGGGGTGGTAGGTGGGGTGAGGGGAGGTAGAAGAGGGGAGGGGAGGAAGGTGGGGTGAGGGGAGGTATGTGAGGTGAGGGGAGGTAGGTAGGGTGAGGGGAGGTAGGTGAGGCGAGGGGAGGTAGGTGGGGTGAGGGGAGGTAGGTGGGGTGAGGGGAGGTAGTTGGGGTGAGGGGAAGTAGGTGGGATGAGGGAGGTAGGTGGGGTGAAAAGAGGTAGGTGGGGTGAGGGGAGGTAGGTAGGGGAGGGGAGATAGGTGGGGAGGGGAGGTAGGGGGAGGGGAGATAGGTGAGAGGGAGGTAGGGGTGGTGAGGGGGAGGGAGGAAGGTGGGGTGAGGGAGATAGTTGGGGTAAGGGGAGGTAGGTGAGGTGAGGGGAGGTAGGTGGGGTGAGGGGAGGTAGGTGGGGTGAGGGGAGGGGAGGAAGGTGGGGTGAGCAGTGGTAGGTGGGGTGAGGGGAGGTAGAAGAGGGGAGGGAGGAAGGTGGGGTGAGGGGAGGTATGTGAGGTGAGGGGAGGTAGGTAGGGTGAGGGGAGGTAGGCGAGGTGAGGGGAGGTAGGTGAGGGGAGGTAGGTGGGATGAGGGGAGGTAGGTGGGATGAGGGGAGGTGGGTGAGGGGAGGTAGGTTGGGTGAGGGGAGGTAGGTGGGGTGAGGGGAGGTAGGTGGGGTGAGGGAGGAGTGGTGAGGGGAGGTAGGTGAGGGGAGGGTAGGTGGGGTGAGGGGAGGTAGGTGGGGTGAGGGGAGGTAGGTGGGGTGAGGGGAGGTAGGTGGGGTGAGGGGAGGTAGGTGGGGTGAGGGGAGGTAGGTGAGGGGAGGTAGGTGAGAGGAGGTAGGTGGGGTGAGGGGAGACAACATCATCATAGGGACACAAGGTTCAGGTGTGGGTATGTAGACCAGTATGTGGTCCATCAACATACTGGTCCACCTCTACCCAGTAGTCTTATATGGTCCATCAACATACTGGTCCACCTCCACCCAGTAGTCTTATATGGTCCATCAACATACTGGTCCACCTCCACCCAGTAGTCTTATATGGTCCATCAACATACTGGTCCACCTCCACCCAGTAGTCTTATATGGTCCATCAACATACTGGTCCACCTCCACCCAGTAGTCTTATATGGTCCATCAACATACTGGTCCACCTCCACCCAGTAGTCTTATATGGTCCATCAACATACTGGTCCACCTCCACCCAGTAGTCTTATATGGTCCATCAACATACTGGTCCACATCCACCCAGTAGTCTTATATGGTCCATCAACATACTGGTCCACCTCCACCCAGTAGTCTTATATGGTCCATCAACATACTGGTCCACCTCCACCCAGTAGTCTTATATGGTCCATCAACATACTGGTCCACCTTCACCCAGTAGTCTTATATGGTCCATCAACATACTGGTCTACCTCCACCCAGTAGTCTTATATGGTCCATCAACATACTGGTCCACCTCCACCCAGTAGTCTTATATGGTCCATCAACATACTGGTCCACCTCCAGGATTATTACTCCACACTCCATCCATTCACACCACACTCCCTCCATTTACTCCGCATTCCCTCCATCCACTCCACACTCCCTCCATCCACTCCACACTCCCTCAATCCACTCCACACTCCCTCCATCCACTCCATACTCCCTCCATCCACTCCACACTCCCTCCATCCACTCCACACTCCCCTCCATACTCCCTCCCACTCCACACACCCGTCCATCCACTCCACACTCCTTCCATCCACTCCACACCCCTCCATCCACTCCACACTCCCTCCATCCACTCCACACCCTCCATCCACTCCACACTCCCTCCATCCACTCACACTCCCTTCATCCACTCCACACTCCCTCCATCCACTCCACCCTCCCTCCATCCACACCCCCTCCATCCACTCCACACCCTCTTCATCCACTCCACACTCCTTCCATCCACTCCACACTCCCTCCATCCACTCCACACTCCCTCCATCCACTCCACACTCCCTCCATCCACTCCACACTCCCTCTATCCACTCCACACTCCCTCCATCCACTCCACACTCTCTCCATCCACTCCACACACCCTCCATCCACTCCACACTCTCTCCATCCACTCACACACCCTCCATCCTCCACACTCTCTCCATCCACTCCACACTCCCTCCATCCACTCCACACTCTCTCCATCCACTCCACACACCCTCCCTCCACTCCACACTCTCTCCATCCACTCCACACTCCCTCCATCCACTCCACACTCTCTCCATCCACTCCACACACCCTCCATCCACTCCACACCCCTCCATCCACTCCACACCCCTCCATCCACTCCACACCCCTCCATCCACTCCACACCCCTCCATCCACTCCACACACCCTCCATCCACTCCACACTCTCTCCATCCACTCCACACACCCTCCATCCACTCCACCTCCTCCATCCACTCCACCACCCTCCATCCACTCCACACACCCTCCATCCACCCCCACTCTCTCCATCCACTCCACACTCCCTCCATCCACTCCACACTCTCTCCATCCACTCCACACACCCTCCATCCACTCCACACCCATCCATCCACTCCACACTCCCTCCATCCACTCCACACTCTCTCCATCCACTCCACACACCCTCCATCCCTCCACACCCCTCCATCCACTCCACACCCTCCATCCACTCCACACTCTCTCCATCCACTCCACACTCCCTCCATCCACTCCACACTCTCTCCATCCACTCCACACTCCCTCCATGCACTCCACACTCTCTCCATCCACTCCACACACCTTCCATCCACTCCACACCCCTCCATCCACTCCACACACCCCTCCATCCACTCCACACACCCTCCATCCACTCCACACACCCTCCATCCACTCCACACCCATCCATCCACTCCACACTCCCTCCATCCACTCCACACTCTCTCCATCCACTCCACACCCCTCCATCCACTCCACACCCCTCCATCCACTCCACACACCCTCCATCCACTCCACACTCTCTCCATCCACTCCACACACCCTCCATCCACTCCACACTCTCTCCATCCACTCCACACACCCTCCATCCACTCCACACCCCTCCATCCACTCCACACTCTCCATCCACTCCACCCTCCCTCCATCCACTCCACACTCTCTCCATCCACTCCACACCCCTCCATCCTCCACACCCCTCCATCCACTCCACACCTCCCTCCATCCACCTCCCACCACCTCTCTCCATCCACTCACACACCCTCCATCCACTCCACACCCCTCCATCCACTCCACACTCCCTCCATCCACTCCACACTCCCTCCATCCACTCCACACTCTCTCCATCCACTCCACACACCCTCCATCCACTCCACACCTCTCCATCCACTCCACACCCTCCATCCACTCCACACTCCTCCATCCACTCCACACACCCTCCATCCACTCCACACCCCTCCATCCACTCCACACCCCTCCATCCACTCCACACCTCCTCCATCCACTCCACAATCCCTCCATCCACTCCACACTCCCTCCATCCACTCCACACTCCCTCCATCCACTCCACACTCGCTCCATCCACTCCACACTCCCTCTATCCACTCCACACTCCCTCCATCCACTCCACACTCTCTCCATCCACTCCACACACCCTCCATCCACTCCACACTCTCTCCATCCACTCCACACACCCTCCATCCACTCCACACTCTCTCCATCCACTCCACACTCCCTCCATCCACTCCACACTCTCCATCCACTCCACTCCACACCACTCCCTCCACTCCACACCTCTCTCCATCCACTCCACACTCCCTCCATCCACTCCACACTCTCTCCATCCACTCCACACACCCTCCATCCACTCCACACCCCTCCATCCAATCCACACCCTCCATCCACTCCACACCTCTCCATCCACTCCACACCCTCCATCCACTCCACACACCCTCCATCCACTCCACACTCTCTCCATCCACTCCACACACCCTCCATCCACTCCACACTCTCTCCATCCACTCCACACACCCTCCATCCACTCCACACACCCTCCATCCACTCCACACTCTCTCCATCCACTCCACACTCCCTCCATCCACTCCACACTCTCTCCATCCACTCCACACACCCTCCATCCACTCCACACCCCTCCATCCACTCCACACTCCCTCCATCCACTCCACACTCTCTCCATCCACTCCACACACCCTCCATCCACTCCACACCCCTCCATCCACTCCACACTCCCTCTATCCACTCCACACTCCCTCCATCCACTCCACACTCTCCATCCACTCCACACTCCCTCCATCCACTCCACACTCTCTCCATCCACTCCACACCCCTCCATCCACTCCACACCCCTCCATCCATTCCACACACCCTCCATCCACTCCACACCCCTCCATCCACTCCACACCCCTCCATCCACTCCACACACCCTCCATCCACTCCACACTCTCCATCCACTCCACACACCCTCCATCCACTCCACACTCTCTCCATCCACTCCACACCCCTCCATCCACTCCACACACCCTCCATCCACTCCACACTCTCTCCATCCACTCCACACTCCCTCCATCAACTCCACACCTCTCCATCCACTCCACACACCCTCCATCCACTCCACACCCTCCATCCACTCCACACTCCATCCATCCACTCCCCACACTCTCCTCCATCCACTCCACACCCCTCCATCCACTCCACACCCTCCATCCACTCCACACCCCTCCTCATCCACTCCACACTCTCTCCATCCACTCCACACTCCCTCCATCCACTCCACACTCCTCCTCCATCCACCTCCATCACTCCACCTCCATCCACTCCACACTCCTCCATCCACTCCACACCCTCTCCATCCACTCCACACCCCTCTCCCATCCATCCCACACCCATCCATCCACTCCACCTCCCTCCATCACTCCACACTCTCTCCATCCACTCCACACACCCTCCATCCACTCCACACTCCTCCATCCACTCCACACACTCTCCATCCACTCCACACCTCATCACCACATCCACTCCACACTCCCTCCATCCACTCCACCTCTCTCCATCCACTCCACACTCCATCTCCTCCATCCACTCCACACCTCTCCATCCACTCCACACACCTTCCATCCACTCCACACCCCTCCATCCACTCCACACACCCTCCATCCACTCCACACCCCTCCATCCACTCCACACCCCTCCATCCACTCCACACCCCTCCATTAACTCCACACTAACACCCAGGTACCTACTTACTGCTAGGTGAACAGTGACAGCAGGTGTAAGGTGACTAACACCCAGGTACCTACTTACTGCTAGGTGAACAGTGACAGCAGGTGTAAGGTAACTAACACCCAGGTACCTACTTACTGCTAGGTTAACAGTGACAGCAGGTGTAAGGTAACTAACACCCATGTACCTACTTACTGCTAGGTTAACAGTGACAGCAGGTGTAAGGTAACTAACACCCAGGTACCTACTTACTGCTAGGTGAACAGTGACAGCAGGTGTAAGGTAATATGTCAAACATTTGCACCCATGCCGGGGATTGAACCAGGAACACTCAGTGTGCGCTACCAACTGAACCACAGGTACCACAGCTAACCAGGTTTGCATATAGAAGAGACCAGTTATAAGACAGCATATATGGTAATAGCAGCCACACCACTACCACAATCACTACTACTACCACCACTACCACAATCACTACTACTACTACCACTACCACCACTACCACAATCACTACTACTACTACCACAACTACCACAATCACTACTACTACTACCACCACTACCACAATCACTACTACTACTACCACAACTACCACAATCACTACTACTACTACCACCACTACCACAATCACTACTACTACTACCACCACTACCACAATCACTACTACTACCACCACTACCACAATCACTACTACTAATACTACTACCACCACTACCACAATCACTACTACTACTACTACTACCACCACTACCACAATCACTACTACTACCACCACTACCACAATCACTACTACTACTACTACTACCACCACTACCACAATCACTACTACTACTACCACAACTACCACAATCACTACTACTACTACCACCACTACCACAATCACTACTACTACTACCACAACTACCACAATCACTACTACTACTACCACAACTACCACAATCACTACTACTACCACCACTACCACAATCACTACTACTACTACTACCACCACTACCACAATCACTACTACTACTACTACTACCACCACTACCACAATCACTACTACTACTACCACAACTACCACAATCACTACTACTACTACCACAACTACCACAATCACTACTACTACCACCACTACCACAATCACTACTACTACTACCACCACTACCACAATCACTACTACTACTACCACCACTACCACAATCACTACTACTACTACCACAACTACCACAATCACTACTACTACTACCACCACTACCACAATCACTACTACTACCACAACTACCACAATCACTACTACTACTACCACAACTACCACAATCACTACTACTACTACCACCACTACCACAATCACTACTACTACTACCACAACTACCACAATCACTACTACTACTACCACCACTACCACAATCACTACTACTACTACTACCACCACTACCACAATCACTACTACTACCACAACTACCACAATCACTACTACTACTACCACAACTACCACAATCACTACTACACTACCACAACTACCACAATCACTACTACACACAACTACCACAATCACTACTACTACTACCACAACTACCACAATCACTACTACTACTAATCTACATATACCACAATACCACAATCACTACTACTACTACCACAACTACCACAATCACTACTACTACTACCACAACTACCACAATCACTACTACTACTACTACTACCACAATCCCATACTACTACCACAACTGCCACAATCACTTACTACTACTACACACAACTACTACCACAATCACACAATACTACCTACTACCACCACTACCACAATCACTACTACTACTACCACCACTACCACAACTACTACTACTACCACCACTACCACAACCACAACTACTACCACAACTACTACTACTACCACCACTACAATCAGGGGCGGATCCCACTCTGAAACTAATGAAGCTTCAGCTTCAGGGCCCCTAATCCCGGAGGGGGCCCCATAACAGTTAAAGCTTCAGGGGCCCTTAATTCCGGAGGGCCCCTGAAGCAACTTAAGTCCACATTGCTTAAAAATTTAGGGTCTACTGTATGAGAAGGGGTTCCGAAATGCCCCCCTTACCAGTTTAAGATTCAGGGCCCCAAAACTGTAGGTTCCCCACTGAGTACAAGCAATATTAACAGTACTGTAGAGTTGTAATTAGCAAACAGCATGTAAAATGCGTTCACAACACAAGCAAGTCACAACACAAGCTACAGTCACAACAAAGCTAAGTACAACACAAGCACAGTCACAAACAAGCTAGTCACAACAAAGCCACAGTCACACACAAGCTAGTCACACATAAGTCAGTCACAAAGCACAGTACAATAAGCTACAGTACAAACAAGCTACAGTCACAACACAAGCCACAGTCACAACACAAGCCACAGTCACAACATAAGCCAGTCACAACACAAGCCACAGTCACAACACAAGCCAGTCACAACACAAGACACAGTCACAACACAAGCCAGTCACAACACAAGCCACAGTCACAACACAAGCCACAGTCACAACACAAGACACAGTCACAACACAAGCCACAGTCACAACACAAGCCAGTCACAACACAAGCCACAGTCACAACACAAGCCACAGTCACAACACAAGCCACAGTCACAACACAAGCCACAGTCACAACACAAGCCACAGTCACAACACAAGCACAGTACAACACAAAGACTACAGTAGCAATCACAAGTACAGTACAACACATAAGTACACAAGTCAGCAACACAAGCACAGTCACAACACAAGCAAGTACAACACAACAGTCACAACACAAGCCAGTCACAACACAAGCCACAGTCACAACACAAGCCACAGTCACAACACAAGCCACAGTCACAACACAAGCCAGTCACAACACAAGCCACAGTCACAACACAAGCCACAGTCACAACACAAGCCACAGTCACAACACAAGCCAGTCACAACACAAGCCACAGTCACAACACAAGCCATACGTCACAACACAAGACACAGTACAAACAGCAGTTACAAAGAAGTCACAACACAAGCAGTCACACAAAGCAAGTCACAACAAAAACATCAGTCAAACACAAGACACAGTCACAACACAAGCCACAGTCACAACACAAGCCACAGTCACAACACAAGCCACAGTCACAACACAAGCCACAGTCACAACACAAGCCACAGTCACAACACAAGCCACAGTCACAAAAAAGCAGTCACAACACAAGCCACAGTCACAACACAAGCCACAGTCACAACACAAGCCACAGTCACAACACAAGCCACAGTCACAACACAAGCCACAGTCACTGTAATGCTCATTAACTCACACAAGACAAAAAACACAAGTTCTTGTCCCCATCTCCAACTCTTAAGTGATTATGTGAATATTAGGGTCAGTCACACACACACAGGGCGGGGCCAGGAGCTACAAACGAAGAGAAGAGAGGAGGCACAGAGCCAGGCTAAGTGACCTTCACAAGGTTACTATGTACTTCCCCAACACCCCTACCTATACTACCTGAACACCCCTACCTATACCTCCCCAAAACCGTCTCCTACACTCCTCCAACACTCTCTCCTACACTCTTCCAACACCCTACTTATACTTTCCTAACACCCCTACCTATACTACCCCAACACCCCTACCTATACTCCTCCAACACCCTCTCCTACACTCCTCCAACACCCCTACCTATACTTCCCCAACACCCCTGCCTATACTTCCCCAACACCCCTACCTATACTTCCCTAACTCCCCTACCTATACTTCCCTAACACCCCTACCTATACTACCCCAACACCCCTACCATACTCCTCCAACACCTCTCCTACACCTCCAACACCCCTACCTATACCTCCCAACACCCTGCCTATACTTCCCCAACACCCTACCTATACTTCCCCAACACCCTACCTATGCTTCCCAAAACCCCTACCTATACTTCCCCAACACCCCTACCTATACTTCCACAACACCCCAACCTATACTCCTCCAACACCCTCTCCTACACTCCTCCAACACCCCTACCTATACCTCCCCAACACCCCTGCCTATACTTCCCCAACACCCCTACCTATACTTCCCCAACACCCTACCTATACCTCCCCAACACCCCTACCTATACTTCCCCAACACCCCTACCTATAATTCCCCAACACCCCTACCTATACTTCCCCAACACCCCTACCTATACTCCTCCAACACCCCTACCTATACTTCCCAACACCCCTACCTATACTTCCCCAACACCCTACATATGCTTCCCAACACCCCTACCTATACTTCCCCAACACCCCTACTAATACTTCCACAACACCCCAACCTATACTCCTCCAACACCCTCTCCTACACTCCTCCAACACCCTTACCTATACCTCCCCAACCCCTGCCTATACTTCCAACACCCCTACCTATACGTCCCCAACACCCTACCTATACCTCCCCAACACCCCTACCTATACTTCCCCAACACCCCTACCTATACTTCCCAACACCCCTACCTATACTTCCCCAACACCCCTACCTATACTCCTCCAACACCCCTACCTATACTTCCCAACACCCTACCTATACTTCCCCAACACCCTACCTATGCTTCCCCAACACCCCTACCTATACTCCTCCAACTCCCCTACCTATACTTCCCCAACACCCCTACCTATACCTCCCAACATCCCTACCTATACTTCTCCAACACCCTCTCCTACACCGCTACCTGCCACACACACAGCAACAACACTGGTACACCCACATAAATGGATAAGATCTTGACCCACGCCCACGCCCACACCCTGGCAGAGCGCCCACACATTAACTAACGTACCAAGAGTGAGGCTTGACACATGAGTGGTAAGAGGTCAATATTCCCTCCTAGATGAGTGCTACAACGCGGCTTCGTCAGTCCAACACCACAAGAAGTTTGAGGTAATCAGTCCCTCACCCTGGAGATGATGTAATCAGCCCATCACCCTGGAGATGATGTAATCAGCCCATCACCCTGGAGATGATGTAATCAGCCCATCACCCTGGAGATGATGTAATCAGCCCATCACCCTGGAGATGATGTAATCAGCCCATCACCCTGGAGATGATGTAATCAGCCCATCACCCTGGAGATGATGTAATCAGCCCATCACCCTGGAGATGATGTAATCAGCCCATCACCCTGGAGATGATGTAATCAGCCCATCACCCTGGAGATGATGTAATCAGCCCATCACCCTGGAGATGATGTAATCAGCCCATCACCCTGGAGATGATGTAATCAGCCCATCACCCTGGAGATGATGTAATCAGCCCATCACCCTGGAGATGATGTAATCAGCCCATCACCCTGGAGATGATGTAATCAGCCCATCACCCTGGAGATGATGTAATCAGTCCATCACCCTGGAGATGATGTAATCAGTCCATCACCCTGGAGATGATGTAATCAGTCCATCACCCTGGAGATGATGTAATCAGTCCATCACCCTGGAGATGATGTAATCAGTCCATCACCCTGGAGATGATGTAATCAGTCCATCACCCTGGAGATGATGTAATCAGTCCATCACCCTGGAGATGATGTAATCAGCCCATCACCCTGGAGATGATGTAATCAGCCCATCACCCTGGAGATGATGTAATCAGCCCATCACCCTGGAGATGATGAATCAGCCCATCACCCTGAGATGATGTAATCAGCCCATCACCCTGGAGATGATGTAATCAGCCCATCACCCTGAGATGATGTAATCAGTCCATCACCCTGGAGATGATGTAATCAGCCATCACCCTGGAGATGATGTAATCAGTCCATCACCCTGGAGATGATGTAATCAGTCCATCACCCTGGAGATGATGTAATCAGTCCATCACCCTGGAGATGATGTAATCAGTCCATCACCCTGGAGATGATGTAATCAGTCCATCACCCTGGAGATGATGTAATCAGTCCATCACCCTGGAGATGATGTAATCAGCTCCATCACCCTGGAGATGATGTAATCAGCCCATCACCCTGGAGATGATGTAATGAGTCCATCACCCTGGAGATGATGTAATCAGTCCATCACCCTGGAGATGATGTAATCAGTCCATCACCCTGGAGATGATGTAATCAGTCCATCACCCTGGAGATGATGTAATCAGTCCCTCACGCTGGAGATGATGTAATCAGCCCATCACCCTGGAGATGATGTAATGAGTCCATCACCCTGGAGATGATGTAATCAGTCCATCACCCTGGAGATGATGTAATCAGTCCCTCACCCTGGAGATGATGTAATCAGCCCATCACCCTGGAGATGATGTAATGAGTCCATCACCCTGGAGATGATGTAATCAGCCCCTCACCCTGGAGATGATGTAATCAGTCCATCACCTTGGAGATGATGTAATCAGCCCATCACCCTGGAGATGATGTAATCAGTCCATCACCCTAGAGATGATGTAATCAGCCCATCACCCTGGAGATGATGTAATCAGCCCCTCACCCTGGAGATGATGTAATCAGTCCATCACCCTGAGATGATGTAATCAGTCCATCACCCTGGAGATGATGTAATCAGCCCATCACCCTGGAGATGATGTAATCAGTCCATCACCCTGGAGATGATGTAATCAGTCCATCACCCTGGAGATGATGTAATCAGCCCCTCACCCTGGAGATGATGTAATCAGTCCATCACCCTGGAGATGATGTAATGAGTCCATCACCCTGGAGATGATGTAATCAGTCCCTCACCCTGGAGATGATGTAATCAGCCCATCACCCTGGAGATGATGTAATCAGTCCATCACCCTGGAGATGATGTAATGAGCCCATCACCCTGGAGATGATGTAATCAGCCCATCACCCTGGAGATGATGTAATCAGTCCATCACCCTGGAGATGATGTAATGAGCCCATCACCCTGGAGATGAGGTAATCAGCCCATCACCCTGGAGATGATGCTATCCAGTCCATCACCCTGGAGATGATGTAATCAGTCCATCACCCTGGAGATGATGTAATCAGCCTCACCCTGGAGATGATGTAATCAGTCCATCACCCTGGAGATGATGTAATCAGCTCCCTCACCCTGGAGATGATGTAATGAGTCCATCACCCTGGAGATGATGTAATGAGTCCATCACCCTGGAGATGATGTAATGAGCCCATCACCCTGGAGATGAGGTAATCAGCCATCACCCTGGAGATGATGTAATCAGTCCCTCACCCTGGAGATGATGTAATCAGCCCTCACCCTGGAGATGATGTAATCAGCCCTCACCCTGGAGATGATGTAATCAGCCCATCACCCTGGAGATGATGTAATCAGCCCCTCACCCTGGAGATGATGTAATCAGCCCATCACCCTGGAGATGATGTAATCAGTCCATCACCCTAGAGATGATGTAATCAGCCCATCACCCTGGAGATGATGTAATCAGCCCCTCACCCTGGAGATGATGTAATCAGTCCATCACCCTGGAGATGATGTAATCAGTCCATCACCCTGGAGATGATGTAATCAGCCCCTCACCCTGGAGATGATGTAATCAGCCCATCACCCTGGAGATGATGTAATCAGCCCATCACCCTGGAGATGATGTAATCAGTCCATCACCCTGGAGATGATGTAATCAGCCCATCACCCTGGAGATGATGTAATCAGTCCATCACCCTGGAGATGATGTAATCAGCCCATCACCCTGGAGATGATGTAATCAGTCCATCACCCTGGAGATGATGTAATCAGCCCATCACCCTGGAGATTATGTAATCAGCCCCTCACCCTGGAGATGATGTAATCAGCCCCTCACCCTGGAGATGATGTAATCAGCCCATCAATCTTGATAAGAATTGATGGACTAATTACATGGACTCCAGACTGATGGACTGATTACCTCAAACCCTCCTGATCTTCACTATTCTTCTCTGTGTAGGACTGATGACGCCACTGTGTGACGTGTGTCTAATGTATAAACTTGTGGGTTCTCTGAACCGGTTATCAACTTGTGGGTTCTCTGAACCGGTTATCAACTTGTGGGCTCTCTGAACCGGTTATCAACTTGTGGGTTCTCTGAACCGGTTATCAACTTGTGGGTTCTCTGAACCGGTTATCAACTTGTGGGTTCTGTGAACCGGTTATAAACTTGTGGGTTCTCTGAACCGGTTATAAACTTGTGGGTTCTCTGAACCGGTTATCAACTTGTGGGTTCTGTGAACCGGTTATAAACTTGTGGGTTCTCTGAACCGGTTATCAACTTGTGGGTTCTCTGAACCGGTTATCAACTTGTGGGTTCTCTGAACCGGTTATCAACTTGTGGGTTCTCTGAACCGTTATCAACTTGTGGGTTCTCTGACGGTTATCAACTTGTGGGTTCTCAACCGGTTAAACTTGTGGGTTCTCTGAACCGGTTATAACTTGTGGGTTCTCTGAACCGGTTATCAACTTGTGGGTTCTCTGAACCGGTTATCAACTTGTGGGTTCTCTGAACCGGTTATCAACTTGGGTTCTCTGAACCGGTTATCAACTTGTGGTTCTCTGAACCGGTTATCAACTTGTGGTTCTCTGGAACCGGTTATCAACTTGTGGGTTCTGTGAACCGGTTATCAACTTGTGGGTTCTCTGAACCGGTTATCAACTTGTGGGTTCTCTTGAACCGGTTATCAACTTGTGGGTTCTCTGAACCGTTATCAACTTGTGGTTCTTGAACCGGTTATCAACTTGTGGGTTCTGTGAACCGTTATCAACTTGGGGTCTGAACCGGTATCACTGGCTGAACGTTATCAAACTTGTGGGTTCTCTGAACCGTTATCAACTTGGTTCTTGAACCGTTCATCAACTTAGATGAGTTCTTGAACCGAGTTATCACTTGGAGTTCATGTGAACCGGTCATCACCTTGATGGTTCTCTGATACCGGTTATAACAGTGGGTTCTGAGACGATTATCACTCTGGGTTATCGAACCGTTATCAACTTGTGGGTTCTTGAACAGGTTATCAACTGTGAGTTCTCTGAACCGGATTATCAACTTGTGTTCTCTGAGACTGATTATCAACTTGTGCGTTCTCTGAACCGTTATAACTTGTGGGTTCTCTGAACCGGTTATCAACTTGTGGGTTCTCTGAACCGGTTATAAACTTGTGGGTTCTCTGAACCGGTTATCAACTTGTGGGTTCTCTGAACCGGTTATCAACTTGTGGGTTCTCTGAACCGGTTATCAACTTGTGGGTTCTCTGAACCGGTTATAAACTTGTGGGTTCTCTGAACCGGTTATAAACTTGTGGGTTCTCTGAACCGGTTATAAACTTGTGGGTTCTCTGAACCGGTTATCAACTTGTGAGTTCTCTGAACCGGTTATCAACTTGTGGGTTCTCTGAACCGGTTATCAACTTGTGGGTTCTCTGAACCGGTTATAAACTTGTGGGTTCTGTGAACCGGTTATCAACTTGTGGGTTCTGTGAACCGGTTATCAACTTGTGGGTTCTGTGAACCGGTTATCAACTTGTGGGTTCTGTGAACCGGTTATCAACTTGTGGGTTCTCTGAACCGGTTATCAACTTGTGGGTTCTGTGAACCGGTTATCAACTTGTGGGTTCTCTGAACCGGTTATCAACTTGTGGGTTCTGTGAACCGGTTATCAACTTGTGGGTTCTGAGAACCGGTTATCAACTTGTGGGTTCTGTGAACCGGTTATCAACTTGTGGGTTCTCTGAACCGGTTATCAACTTGTGGGTTCTCTGAACCGGTTATCAACTTGTGGGTTCTGTGAACCGGTTATCAACTTGTAGGTTCTGTGAACCGGTTATCAACTTGTGGGTTCTGTGAACCGGTTATCAACTTGTGGGTTCTGTGAACCGGTTATCAACTTGTGGGTTCTCTGAACCAGTTATCAACTTGTGGGTTCTCTGAACCGGTTATAAACTTGTGGGTTCTCTGAACCGGTTATCAACTTGTGAGTTCTCTGAACCGGTTATCAACTTGTGGGTTCTCTGAACCGGTTATCAACTTGTGGGTTCTCTGAACCGGTTATAAACTTATGGGCTCTCTGAACCGGTTATCAACTTGTGGGTTCTCTGAACCGGTTATAAACTTGGGCGTTCTCTGAACCGGTTATCAACTTGTGGGTTCTCTGAACCGGTTATCAACTTGTGGGTTCTCTGAACCGGTTATCAACTTGTGGGTTCTGTGAACCGGTTATCAACTTGTGGGTTCTCTCAACCGGTTATCAACTTGTGGGTTCTCTGAACCGGTTATCAACTTGTGTGTTCTCTGAACCGGTTATCTACTTGTGGGTTCTCTAAACCGGTTATCAACTTGTGGGTTCTCTGAACCGGTTATCAACTTGTGTGTTCTCTGAACCGGTTATCTACTTGTGGGTTCTGTGAACCGGTTATCAACTTGTGGGTTCTGTGAACCGGTTATCAACTTGTGGGTTCTGTGAACCGGTTATCAACTTGTGGGTTCTCTGAACCGGTTATCAACTTGTGGGTTCTGTGAACCGGTTATCAACTTGTGGGTTCTGTGAACCGGTTATCAACTTGTGGGTTCTCTGAACCGGTTATCAACTTGTGGGTTCTGTGAACCGGTTATCAACTTGTGGGTTCTCTCAACCGGTTATCAACTTGTGGGTTCTCTGAACCGGTTATCAACTTGTGTGTTCTCTGAACCGGTTATCTACTTGTGGGTTCTCTAAACCGGTTATCAACTTGTGGGTTCTCTGAACCGGTTATCAACTTGTGTGTTCTCTGAACCGGTTATCTACTTGTGGGTTCTGTGAACCGGTTATCAACTTGTGGGTTCTGTGAACCGGTTATCAACTTGTGGGTTCTGTGAACCGGTTATCAACTTGTGGGTTCTCTGAACCGGTTATCAACTTGTGGGTTCTGTGAACCGGTTATCAACTTGTGGGTTCTGTGAACCGGTTATCAACTTGTGGGTTCTCTGAACCGGTTATCAACTTGTGGGTTCTCTGAACCGGTTATCAACTTGTGGGTTCTCTCAACCGGTTATCAACTTGTGAGGTTCTCTGCGGTTTCTAACTTGTGTGTTCTCTGAACCGGTTATCTACTTGTGGGTTCTCTAAAACGGTTATCAACTTGTGGGTTCTCTGAACCGGTTATCAACTTGTGTGTTCTCTGAACCGGTTATCTACTTGTGGGTTCTGTAACCGGTTATCAACTTGTGGGTTCGGGAACCGGTTATCAACTTGTGGGTTCTGTGAACCGGTTATCAACTTGTGGGTTCTGTGAACGGTTATCAACTTGTGGGTTCTGTGAACCGGTTATCAACTTGTGGGTTCTCTGAACCGGTTATCAACTTGTGGGTTCTGTGAATCGGTTATCAACTTGTGGGTTCTGTGAACCGGTTATCAACTTGTGGGTTCTGTGAACCGGTTATCAACTTGTGGGTTCTCTGAACCGGTTATCAACTTGTGGGTTCTGTGAACCGGTTATAAACTTGTGGGTTCTCTGAACCGGTTATCAACTTGTGGGTTCTGTGAACCGGTTATCAACTTGTGGGTTCTCTGAACCGGTTATCAACTTGTGGGTTCTGTGAACCGGTTATAAACTTGTGGGTTCTCTGAACCGGTTATCAACTTGTGAGTTCTCTGAACCGGTTATCAACTTGTGGGTTCTGTGAACCGGTTATCAACTTGTGGGTTCTGTGAACCGGTTATCAACTTGTGGGTTCTGTGAACCGGTTATCAACTTGTGGGTTCTCTGAACCGGTTATCAACTTGTGGGTTCTGTGAATCGGTTATCAACTTGTGGGTTCTCTGAACCGGTTATCAACTTGTGGGTTCTGTGAACCGGTTATCAACTTGTGGGTTCTGTGAACCGGTTATCAACTTGTGGGTTCTGTGAACCGGTTATCAACTTGTGGGTTCTGTGAACCGGTTATCAACTTGTGGGTTCTGTGAACCGGTTATCAACTTGTGGGTTACAAGTCAGTTCAGTGTGTCAGTCAGCTGACTTACAAGTGTAACTCTGACTGATGACTCACGGCTTCAACATGGTTGAAACGTGTCCTGAGTACACAAATAACCGCTTATACCAAACACGACCTTACGACGACGTTTCGCTCAAAGTCGACCATTTGCATATCACATTTTGCCTTGTAAATGTTCCAAGATGTTCTCTGGGAGTCTCTAGGCCCGGAGGACCCAGTTCACAGGCTGTGCTGCTCTGACCTGCAACAGCACAGCGGCATAACCAGTTGTAACTGCTGGAACCAGACAGATACGCTGTGACGTGAGCAACACTCGCCAGGCCCGGAGACCAGTCACAGGTGAAGCACTGCAGGCAACACCAGTCATCAAGGCAGGTAACGCAGGGAACACCAATACTACCAGCAACACTCGCCAGGCCCGGAGACCAGTCACAGGTGAAGCACTGCAGGCAACACCAGTCATCAAGGCAGGTAACGCAGGGAACACCAATACACCAGCAACACTCGCCAGGCCCGGAGACCAGTCACAGGTGAAGCACTGCAGGCAACACCAGTCATCAAGGCAGGTAACGCAGGGAACACCAATACTACCAGCAACACTCGCCAGGCCCGGAGACCAGTCACAGGTGAAGCACTGCAGGCAACACCAGTCATCAAGGCAGGTAACGCAGGGAACACCAATACTACCAGCAACACTCGCCAGGCCCGGAGACCAGTCACAGGTGAAGCACTGCAGGCAACACCAGTCATCAAGGCAGGTAACGCAGGGAACACCAATACTACCAGCAACACTCGCCAGGCCCGGAGACCAGTCACAGGTGAAGCACTGCAGGCAACACCAGTCATCAAGGCAGGTAACGCAGGGAACACCAATACTACCAGCAACACTCGCCAGGCCCGGAGACCAGTCACAGGTGAAGCACTGCAGGCAACACCAGTCATCAAGGCAGGTAACGCAGGGAACACCAATACTACCAGCAACACTCGCCAGGCCCGGAGACCAGGCACAGGTGAAGCACTGCAGGCAACACCAGTCATCAAGGCAGGTAACGCAGGGAACACCAATACTACCAGCAACACTCGCCAGGCCCGAGACCAGTCACAGGTGAAGCACTGCAGGCAACACCAGTCATCAAGGCAGGTAACGCAGGAACACCAATACTACAGCAACACTCGCCAGGCCCGGAGACCAGTCACAGGTGAAGCACTGCAGGCAACACCAGTCATCAAGGCAGGTAACGCAGGGAACACCAATACTACCAGCAACACTCGCCAGGCCCGGAGACCAGTCACAGGTGAAGCACTGCAGGCAACACCAGTCATCAAGGCAGGTAACGCAGGGAACACCAATACTACCAGCAACACTCGCCAGGCCCGGAGACCAGTCACAGGTGAAGCACTGCAGGCAACACCAGTCATCAAGGCAGGTAACGCAGGGAACACCAATACTACCAGCAACACTCGCCAGGCCCGGAGACCAGCACAGGTGAAGCACTGCAGGCAACACCAGTCATCAAGGCAGGTAACGCAGGGAACACCAATACTACCAGCAACACTCGCCAGGCCCGGAGACCAGTCACAGGTGAAGCACTGCAGGCAACACCAGTCATCAAGGCAGGTAACGCAGGGAACACCAATACTACCAGCAACACTCGCCAGGCCCGGAGACCAGGCACAGGTGAAGCACTGCAGGCAACACCAGTCATCAAGGCAGGTAACGCAGGGAACACCAATACTACCAGCAACACTCGCCAGGCCCGGAGACCAGTCACAGGTGAAGCACTGCAGGCAACACCAGTCATCAAGGCAGGTAACGCAGGGAACACCAATACTACCAGCAACACTCGCCAGGCCCGGAGACCAGGCACAGGTGAAGCACTGCAGGCAACACCAGTCATCAAGGCAGGTAACGCAGGGAACACCAATACTACCAGCAACACTCGCCAGGCCCGGAGACCAGTCACAGGTGAAGCACTGCAGGCAACACCAGTCATCAAGGCAGGTAACGCAGGGAACACCAATACTACCAGCAACACTCTCCAGGCCCGGAGACCAGGCACAGGTGAAGCACTGCAGGCAACACCAGTCATCAAGGCAGGTAACGCAGGGAACACCAATACTACCAGCAACACTCCCAGGCCCGGAGACCAGTCACAGGTGAAGCACTGCAGGCAACACCAGTCATCAAGGCAGGTAACGCAGGGAACACCAATACTACCAGCAACACTCGCCAGGCCCGGAGACCAGCACAGGTGAAGCACTGCAGGCAACACCAGTCATCAAGCAACAGGGAACACCAGTCACACGCAGCAACATCCAGGCCGACACACAGGTGAACACGTCAGGCAACACCAGTCATCAACGCAGGGAACACCAGTCATCAACGCAGGGAACACCAGTCATCAACACAGGAACACGTCATCAACACAGGGAACAACGCAGGGAACACCAGTCATCAACCAGGAACACCAGTCATCAACACAGGAACACCAGTCATCAACGCAGGGAACACCAGTCATCAACACAGGGAACACCAGTCATCAACACAGGAACACCAGTCATCAACCAGGGCCCAACAACCAGGAACACCAGTCACCAGGAACACGGGAACACCAGTCACAACACGAGGGAACACCAGTCATCAACACAGGGAACACCAGACATCAACGCAGGGAACACCAGTCATCAACACAGGGAACACCAGTCATCAACACAGGGAACACCAGTCATCAACGCAGGGAACACCAGTCATCAACGCAGGGAACACCAGTCATCAACACAGGGAACACCAGTCATCAACACAGGGAACACCAGTCATCAACACAGGGAACAACGCAGGGAACACCAGTCACCAACACAGGGAACACCAGTCATCAACACAGGGAACACCAGTCATCAACACAGGGAACACCAGACATCAACGCAGGGAACACCAGTCATCAACACAGGGAACACCAGTCATCAACGCAGGGAACACCAGTCATCAACACAGGGAACACCAGTCATCAACACAGGGAACACCAGTCATCAACACAGGGAACACCAGTCATCAACACAGGGAACAACGCAGGGAACACCAGTCATCAACACAGGGAACAACGCAGGGAACACCAGTCACCAACACAGGTAACGCAATTGATGTCTCAGGCGATGCAGTTAAGCAAATGCGGCCACACTGACACTCCCTGGCGTCACACTGACACTCCCTGGCGTCAAACAACTCTCTGGTAAGTCTCCCTTTCCTTGAGGCAAATCTAATTAATTTTGCAGCTCGTATGAGTTTACCGCTTGCCTCTCATTACAATACTTTGGTGGCTTCTCCCTTTCAAGGGCGAATAGTGAAGAGGCTTGGCAGACAGTGCAACATGTCGTTAATGAAAAGCAGGGGCCCCGTGAGCACAATAAGTGTAAAGGAACCAAGACTCTTCAACACCTCCCATCATACACAGGAATGATTTATTACCATTACAAAACTTCAACAACCAGGCTGTGGTGTCAGGCTGAATGAGCAACAACCTGGTTGATCACATCGTTACACCAGGTGACATTCTTGTAGCACCTGGTCAATACCAACAGTCACTGGTCTATACTTTATAGCTCTTGGTATCTAGTCTTCAAACTGATGACTCTCTTGCTGTATATGTGTATGACACATGCTGGCATATGTGACACATGTGACACATACCAGTGTATATAACATATATGACACACCTAAACTTCTTGTTATAGTGGGGGAGAGCCTTTCTGTTTTCCATAAGCAGATGTGTGGGACATGTGCCTTGTCCAGAGTCAGCACCTGGTGATGAGAGTCAGCACCTGGTGATGAGTCAGCACCTGGTGATGAGAGTCAGCACCTGGTGATGAGAGTCAGCACCTGGTGATGAGAGTCAGCACCTGGTGATGAGAGTCAACACCTGGTGATGAGAGTCAGCACCTGGTGATGAGAGTCAACACCTGGTGATGAGAGTCAGCACCTGGTGATGAGAGTCAGCACTTGGTGATGAGAGTCAGCACCTGGTGATGAGTCAGCACTTGGTGATGAGAGTCAGCACTTGGTGATGAGAGTCAGCACCTGGTGATGAGTCAGCATCTGGTGATGAGAGTCAGCACCTGGTGATGAGAGTCAGCACCTGGTGATGAGAGTCAGCACCTGGTGATGAGAGTCAGCACCTGGTGATGAGAGTCAGCACTTGGTGATGAGTCAGCACTTGGTGATGAGAGTCAGCACCTGGTGATGAGTCAGCACTTGGTGATGAGAGTCAGCACCTGGTGATGAGTCAGCACCTGGTGATGAGTCAGCACTTGGTGATGAGAGTCAGCACCTGGTGATGAGTCAGCACCTGGTGATGAGTCAGCACCTGGTGATGAGAGTCAGCACCTGGTGATGAGTCAGCACTTGGTGATGAGAGTCAGCACCTGGTGATGAGTCAGCACCTGGTGATGAGTCAGCACCTGGTGATGAGAGTCAGCACCTGGTGATGAGTCAGCACTTGGTGATGAGTCAGCACCTGGTGATGAGTCAGCACTTGGTGATGAGTCAGCACCTGGTGATGAGTCAGCACCTGGTGATGAGAGTCAGCACCTGGTGATGAGAGTCAGCACCTGGTGATGAGTCAGCACTTGGTGATGAGTCAGCACCTGGTGATGAGTCAGCACTTGGTGATGAGAGTCAGCACCTGGTGATGAGTCAGCACCTGGTGATGAGAGTCAGCACCTGGTGATGAGAGTCAGCACTTGGTGATGAGAGTCAGCACCTGGTGATGAGAGTCAGCACCTGGTGATGAGAGTCAGCACCTGGTGATGAGTCAGCACCTGGTGATGAGAGTCAGCACCTGGTGATGAGTCAGCACCTGGTGATGAGTCAGCACCTGGTGATGAGTCAGCACCTGGTGATGAGTCAGCACCTGGTGATGAGAGTCAGCACCTGGTGATGAGAGTCAGCACCTGGTGATGAGAGTCAGCACCTGGTGATGAGAGTCAGCACCTGGTGATGAGAGTCAGCACCTGGTGATGAGAGTCAGCACTTGGTGATGAGTCAGCACCTGGTGATGAGTCAGCACTTGGTGATGAGAGTCAGCACCTGGTGATGAGAGTCAGCACCTGGTGATGAGAGTCAGCACCTGGTGATGACAGTCAGCACCTGGTGATGAGAGTCAGCACCTGGTGATGAGAGTCAGCACCTGGTGATGAGTCAGCACCTGGTGATGAGTCAGCACCTGGTGATGAGTCAGCACCTGGTGATGAGAGTCAGCACCTGGTGATGAGAATCAGCACCTGGTGATGAGAGTCAGCACCTGGTGATGAGAGTCAGCACCTGGTGATGAGAGTCAGCACCTGGTGATGAGAGTCAGCACCTGGTGATGAGAGTCAGCACCTGGTGATGAGAGTCAGCACTTGGTGATGAGAGTCAGCACCTAGTGATGAGTCAGCACTTGGTGATGAGAGTCAGCACCTGGTGATGAGAGTCAGCACCTGGTGATGAGAGTCAGCACCTGGTGATGAGAGTCAGCACCTGGTGATGAGAGTCAGCACCTGGTGATGAGAGTCAGCACCTGGTGATGAGAGTCAGCACCTGGTGATGAGAGTCAGCACCTGGTGATGAGTCAGCACCTGGTGATGAGAGTCAGCACCTGGTGATGAGAGTCAGCACCTGGTGATGAGAGTCAGCACCTGGTGATGAGAGTCAGCACCTGGTGATGAGAGTCAGCACCTGGTGATGAGAGTCAGCACCTGCTGACTAGCCTTCTATTAATGTGTGTTGTTTTGTAGTCAGTCGTGTTAATCAGGTTACGACAGAGGAAGGTCATTGACCACGACCCCTGTGTTATGACTGGTACAGTGGGACACAGGTCGTCTCCTGACTGTCTGCTGTAAGATGACTGGTACAGTGAGACACAGGTCGTCTCCTGACTGTCTGCTGTAAGATGACTGGTACAGTGGGACACAGGTCGTCTCCTGACTGTCTGCTGTAAGATGACTGGTACAGTGGGACACAGGTCGTCTCCTGACTGTCTGCTGTAAGA
>WNWK01005117.1:0-20000 GCA_009830355.1 Cherax destructor | reverse complement strand
ATTATTAACTCCAGAACCAAAAATGCAAGAGGTGAGGGGGCGGAGGGTCACCACAAGACAAAATATAGTCGACCAAAGGTGTTATTACTAAGTGTAATTCACTCTCACTTGTTTGTTAGGATCCCTGATAATGCTACGATACTGGTAGAGCATAGACGGAATCTGTCAACCAGCTGTGACATAACTAATGCAGGGAGTGTCATAACCAGCGAATACAGGGAGTGTCATAACCAGCGAATACAGGGAGTGTCATAACCAGCGAATACAGGGAGTGTCATAACCAGCGAATGCAGGGAGTGTCATAACCAGCGAATACAGGGAGTGTCATAACCAGCGAATACAGGGAGTGTCATAACCAGCGAATGCAGGGAGTGTCATAACCAGCGAATGCAGGGAGTGTCATAACCAGCGAATGCAGGGAGTGTCATAACCAGCGAATGCAGGGAGTGTCATAACCAGCGAATACAGGGAGTGTCATAACCAGCGAATGCAGGGAGTGTCATAACCAGCGAATGCAGGGAGTGTCATAACCAGCGAATACAGGGAGTGTCATAACAAGCGAATACAGGGAGTGTCATAACCAGCGAATGCAGGGAGTGTCATAACCAGCGAATACAGGGAGTGTCATAACCAGCGAATACAGGGAGTGTCATAACCAGCGAATACAGGGAGTGTCATAACCAGCGAATGCAGGGAGTGTCATAACCAGCGAATACAGGGAGTGTCATAACCAGCGAATACAGGGAGTGTCATAACCAGCGAATGCAGGGAGTGTCATAACCAGCGAATGCAGGGAGTGTCATAACCAGCGAATGCAGGGAGTGTCATAACCAGCGAATGCAGGGAGTGTCATAACCAGCGAATACAGGGAGTGTCATAACCAGCGAATACAGGGAGTGTCATAACCAGCGAATACAGGGAGTGTCATAACCAGCGAATGCAGGGAGTGTCATAACCAGCGAATACAGGGAGTGTCATAACCAGCGAATACAGGGTGTCATAACCAGCGAATACAGGGAGTGTCATAACCAGCAAATACAGGGAGTGTCATAACCAGCGAATGCAGGAGTGTCATAACCAGCGAATACAGGGAGTGTCATAACCAGCGAATACAGGGAGTGTCATAACCAGCGAATACAGGGAGTGTCATAACCAGCGAATACAGGGAGTGTCATAACGAGCGAATACAGGGAGTGTCATAACCAGCGAATGCAGGGAGTGTCATAACCAGCGAATGCAGGAGTGTCATAACCAGCGAATGCAGGAGTGTCATAACCAGCGAATACAGGGAGTGTCATAACCAGCGAATACAGGGAGTGTCATAACCAGCGAATACAGGGAGTGTCATAACCAGCAAATACAGGGAGTGTCATAACCAGCGAATGCAGGGAGTGTCATAACCAGCGAATACAGGGAGTGTCATAACCAGCGAATACAGGGAGTGTCATAACCAGCGAATACAGGGAGTGTCATAACCAGCGAATACAGGGAGTGTCATAACCAGCGAATGCAGGGAGTGTCATAACCAGCGAATGCAGGGAGTGTCATAACCAGCGAATACAGGGAGTGTCATAACCAGCGAATGCAGGGAGTGTCATAACCAGCGAATACAGGGAGTGTCATAACCAGCGAATACAGGGAGTGTCATAACCAGCGAATGCAGGGAGTGTCATAACCAGCGAATGCAGGGAGTGTCATAACCAGCGAATGCAGGGAGTGTCATAACCAGCGAATGCAGGGAGTGTCATAACCAGCGAATGCAGGGAGTGTCATAACCAGCGAATGCAGGGAGTGTCACAACCAGCGAATGCAGGGAGTGTCATAACAAACGAATGCAGTGACAGTGCCACAGCCACTTACTGACCACTTAGTGAGTGTTCAACAACCACCTGGTCGAACTTGTAAAGTTTTCCACTTGTAAACATGGAAGGGGCTGAGAAGTCTTGGTCCCTTCACACTTACTGAGTTTCTCTTACTGTACTCATTGCACTCCAGGTTTACACTGGAGGTACTTTACTTCAGTAACATTTCAGACACCAGATTATTGACTCTATGAATAAAGTTGACCTACACAAGCCAGGTCATCATGGCACATCACAATTATTAGATATTAGATTCTGGGAAGGCATTTAACAAGCGCTACCGGGTTGCTAGGACATTCAGCTCACATACTGAATGTCCTTGGATCGATTCCGATATACCTTTGATGAGTTCCGAGAGTTTTTCTACTCCCAGAGCCCGGTCATGGGCCAGGTTCGTCTGGTGCTTGCCTGGTCAACCAGGTTGTTGTTGGTGGTGGCCCGCTGGTCCACATATCGTTCACAACCTGGTTGATCTGGCACCTGGTGAAGATACTTGTCCAGTTTCCTCTTGAAGACTTCTACACTGGTTCCAGCCGTGTTTCTGATATCTTCTGGTAAGATGTTGAATAATCTGGGACCACGGATGTTGATACAGTGTTTTCTTATAGTGTCCATGGTGCCCCTGTTGTTCACTGGGTATATTTTACACTTCCTGGCATATCTCTCACTCCAGTATGTTGTTATGATAGTGTGCAGGTTTGGAGCCAGGCCCTCGAGTACTTTCCAGGTATATATTATCATGTATCTCTCTCTCCTCCGCTCCAGTGAGTACATATTTAAGACTTTAAGGTGTTCCCAGTAATTTAAGTGCATTATTGGCTTTATGTTGACCATAAATGATCTCTGTAACTGTTCCAGCTCTGATGTCTCTCCTACCCTGAACGGGGTCATCAACACTGAACAATAATCTAAACGAGGGAGCACAAGTGATTTGAATAGTGTCACCACTGGCACTATTTCCCTTGTTTTGAAAGTTATCCACCTAATCATTTTTTTGGCTGTCGTGACATTTATCTTATTGTGTTCTTTGAAAGGTAGGTTAGATGACTACTCCCAGGTCTTTCACATGTTCCTTTCATTCAATTTGACAATACTCTTGAGTTGTGTATACAGTGTTCGTTGTGAGTTCTTTATATGTTCAATCACAGGATGACACTGCAACAATACACTGGTTGTTAAGGGCAGTGTGTTGCAGTGTATTACACCGTGTTGCAGTGTGTTGCACAGTGTTGGTTCAAGGTATTGGTGTGGTTCTCGCCTTGCTGCCTGCCATTTGATCTTCCTCTCACTTGCACTGACAGCTGAGGCTGCTGCAGTGCCCCTGGGACCTGTCTGCCCATACTGCTGCCTTCATCTCTGCTGCTGCTGCTGCTGCCATCTACATTCATCAACAGTTTTACTGTTGTTTTCTATAGTTCTTACTGCCTTGTTATTATCAACAGTTGCGCTGTTCTTAAGACTTGGACCAGGCTGCGGGTGCCATACCCCCGGAAGTAGCAGTAAACCAGTATGGACAACAAACACTAGTATGGACCAGGGTGTTAACGCTCCCCTCACACTGTTACACACCATAAATGTCCTCTCTTATATGATTACTGATGGCTCATGTTGTCCACTCGCCCTGCCTCGCCCTGCCTCGCCCTGCCTCGCCCTGCCTCGCCCTGCCTCGCCCTGCCTCGCCCTGCCTCGCCCTGCTCGCCCTGCCTCGCCCTGCCCCGCCTCATGAATGGGTGGAGAATGGGTGGGCAAAAGAGTCGAATATGTGGGTGTTGTGTACACTGTAATCACTGTTATCAGTTGTGAGGGGGTGGTGCCAGCCTAGCTTCTTCCGCTCACAACCCAAGCACCCGGAATCAATCCTGGGCGAGTTGCTATATATGATCAAGGCTCCTAACACTTGCTGTCTATATTCACCTAGTAAATAGTTACCTTGGTGGTAGTCTCCTACCTACACCTGATGTCTCTGTTCACCTAACAGTAAATAGGTACCTTGGTTTTAGCTGATTGTCGCGGGTAGCATCCTGGGGGCGGTAGTATGTCTTAGACAGACCTGAGCTTTGACATGAGCTGAGGTAATATACCAGCTCTAACACTGTCAATTCAAGGTAGTAAACAACTCTGTACAGTTATATTGATGTGGCACTCGACAAAATTCGTCACGTTAATTAAAGAAAGCATTTCTTTGCTACCACTACTACCACCATCACCACCACTACCACCATCACCACCACTACCACCATCACCACCACTACCACCATCACCACCACTACCACCATCACCACCACCATCACCACCACTACCACTAAGAGGGCGTATATAAGGAGCAACACAGGCGTCATTCACAGCAAGTGAGGTACACAGAGAGCCCTCTCAACCACCACCAACATTCCTGCATCAACACAAGTCAACCACCACAACCACAGTTTTGCAACATGCTAGCCACAACCACAGTACACATGTAACACACACATGCAACACTTGACTACAACCTTGAAACACTTCACTTGTCAACGAAAACTTGTTGCTAAATAAAGTTTTCCTGTGGTGTGTTTACGACGTCTACTGTCGCCATCTTTGTCTTGCAAATGCGACCATGGGATCATAAGTGATGTACATAAGGCACTTATGTACATCACATGGGATCATAGCTCACAGAAAGTGTGCAACAATGAATGTATGGAGAAGTGGGCAAATGTATATTTAACTTTCTAACGAATAGAACCCAAAGAAAATAGCGAACAGAGTAAAATCAGAGGACTGCTGCAGTGAATAGTCGTGTTCCTCAAGGCAGGGTACTATCCCCACCTCTCTTTCCTATTCTTATATCTAACATAGAGAGGAACATCAATCATAGCACTGCATTATTCTCTGTAGACGATACCAGAATCTATATGAGAGTATCAACCACTGTGGACACAGCCTCTGGAAGCAGTCTTCCAGTGGACCACTGACAACATCTACGTGTGTCGTATATAATATCCATGAAGAATTAGACATGTGCAATATCTGGGTATCTTTATTGTAGACGTTTCGCCCTCCAGTGCCTTTATCAATACAATACAAAAGATGAGGTAATTCCTCAGTCACCAAGACTACAATACTCGTCACCAACACTACGATACTCGTCACCAACACTACGATATTCGTCACCAACACTACGAT
This sequence comes from Cherax destructor, assembly GCA_009830355.1. Taxonomy (NCBI): domain Eukaryota; kingdom Metazoa; phylum Arthropoda; class Malacostraca; order Decapoda; family Parastacidae; genus Cherax; species Cherax destructor. The sequence goes on along the minus strand of WNWK01005117.1, from coordinate 14,976 downwards.
ACTCGTCACCAACACTACGATACTCGTTACCAACACTACGATACTCGTTACCAACACCAAGACTACAATACTCGTCACCAACACCAAGACTACAATACTCGTCACCAACACTACGATACTCGTCACCAATACTACGATACTCGTCACCAACACTACGATACTCGTCACCAAGAATACAATACTCGTCACCAACACTACGATACTCGTCACCATCACTACGATACTCGTCACCACCACTACGATACTCGTCACCAACACTACGATACTCGTCACCAATACTACGATACTCGTCACCAACACTACGATACTCGTTACCAACACCAACCCTACGATACTCGTCACCAACCCTACAATACTCGTCACCAACACCAAGACTGAGGGACTGATCCCCTGTTTTGTATAGAGTTCTACAGTCTTCACTTTATGTCCTTGTATTGATAAAGCCACTGGAGGGCCAAACGTCTACAAATAAAGATATTACACATTTGCCTAATTCTTCACAACAACATGAAGTTCATTGAGAACAAATTTGAGTTATTATGATATGCACTTTATAAATCATAGTGTCAGGTCTGGCTGGAACTTACCCAAACCTCGCCTTGTCCACCACCATGTTATTGTTGGTGTTATAAAGGCATAACAATGTGTAAACTTCTTATTGTTGGTGTTATAAAGGCATAATAATGTGTAAACTTCTTATTGTTGGTGTTATAAAGGCACAATAATGTGTAAACTACTTATTGTTGGTATTATAAAGGCATAATAATGTGTAAACTTCTTATTGTTGGTGTTATAAAGGCACAATAATGTGTAAACTTCTTATTGTTGGTGTTATAAAGGTATAACAATGTGTAAACTTCTTATTGTTGGTGTTATAAAGGCACAATAATGTGTAAACTTCTTATTGTTGGTGTTATAAAGGCATAACAATGTGTAAACTACTTATTGTTGGTGTTATAAAGGCATAATAATGTGTAAACTTCTTATTGTTGGTGTTATAAAGGCATAACAATGTGTAAACTTCTTATTGTTGGTGTTATAAAGGCACAATAATGTGTAAACTTCTTATTGTTGGTGTTATAAAGGCATAACAATGTGTAAACTTCTTATTGTTGGTGTTATAAAGGCATAATAATGTGTAAACTCTTATTGTTGGTGTTATAAAGGCACAATAATGTGTAAACTCTTATTGTTGGTGTTATAAAGGCACAATAATGTGTAAACTTCTTATTGTTGGTGTTATAAAGGCATAACAATGTGTAAACTTCTTATTGTTGGTGTTATAAAGGCATAACAATGTGTAAACTTCTTATTGTTGGTGTTATAAAGGCATAATAATGTGTAAACTTCTTATTGTTGGTGTTATAAAGGCATAACTAATGTGAAACTCTTATTGTTGGTGTTATAAAGGCAGTAATAATGTAAACTTCTTATTGTTGGTGTTATAAAGGCATAATAATGTGTAAACTACTTATTGTTGGTGTTATAAAGGCACAATAATGTGTAAACTTCTTATTGTTGGTGTTATAAAGGCATAATAATGTGTAAACTCTTATTGTTGGTGTTATAAAGGTAATGTAAACTTATTGTTGTTATAAAGGCATAATAATGTGTAAACTACTTATTGTTGGTGTTATAAAGGCATAATAATGTGTAAACTTCTTATTGTTGGTGTTATAAAGGCAAATAATGTGTAAACTTCTTATTGTTGGTGTTATAAAGGCATAATAATGTGTAAACTACTTATTGTTGGTGTTATAAAGGCACAATAATGTGTAAACTTCTTATTGTTGGTGTTATAAAGGCATAATAATGTGTAAACTTCTTATTGTTGGTGTTATAAAGGCATAACAATGTGTAAACTTCTTATTGTTGGTGTTATAAAGGCATAATAATGTGTAAACTTCTTATTGTTGGTGTTATAAAGGCATAATAATGTAAACTTCTTATTGTTGGTGTTATAAAGGCATAATAATGTGTAAACTTCTTATTGTTGGTGTTATAAAGGCACAATAATGTTAAACTTCTTATTGTTGGTGTTATAAAGGCATAATAATGTTAAACTTCTTATTGTTGGTGTTATAAAGGCACAATAATGTGTAAACTTCTTATTGTTGGTGTTATAAAGGCATAATAATGTGAAACTTCTTATTGTTGGTGTTATAAAGGCACAATAATGTGTAAACTTCTTATTGTTGGTGTTATAAAGGCATAACAATGTGTAAACTTCTTATTGTTGGTGTTATAAAGGCAAATAATGTTAAACTCTTATTGTTGGTGTTATAAAGGCATAATAATGTGTAAACTTCTTATTGTTGGTGTTATAAAGGCACAATAATGTGTAAACTTCTTATTGTTGGTGTTATAAAGGCATAATAATGTGTAAACTTCTTATTGTTGGTGTTATAAAGGCACAATAATGTGTAAACTTCTTATTGTTGGTGTTATAAAGGCATAATAATGTGTAAACTACTTATTGTTGGTGTTATAAAGGCACAATAATGTGTAAACTTCTTATTGTTGGTGTTATAAAGGCATAATAATGTGTAAACTTCTTATTGTTGGTGTTATAAAGGCACAATAATGTGTAAACTTCTTATTGTTGGTGTTATAAAGGCATAATAATGTGTAAACTTCTTATTGTTGGTGTTATAAATAATGTAACCTATTGTTGGTTATAAGGCAAAAATGTAAACTTATTGTGGTGTTTAAAGGCTATTGTAACTTATTGTTGTTATAAGGCAAATAATGTAAACTTATTTATGAATAATGTAAACTTTATTGTTGGTGTATAAGGAAAATGTAATTCATTGTTGGTGTTATAAGCAATGTAACTTTGTTGTGTTATAAAGGCAATAATGTAAACTTATTGTTGTGTTATAAGAAAATGTAACTTATTGTTTAAAAGGAAATGTAAACTCTTATTGTTGTGTTATAAAGATAAAATGTAACTTATTGTTGTGTTATAAAAATGTAAACTTATTGTGGTAAGGAAAAATGTAAATCTATTGTGATAGGCAATAAGTAACTTTATTGTTGTGTTATAGGCAAATAATGTAACCTTATTGTTGGTGTTATAAGAAATAATGTAAACTTATTGTTGGTGTTATAAGGCAATGTAATTATGTTGGTGTTATAAAGGCAATAATGTAACTTTGTTGTATAAACACAAGTGAAACTTATGTTTGTATAAAGGTAAGTCTTCATTTTGGTGTTATAAAGGCAAAAAGTTAAATTTATTTTGGTGTTTAAACAAATAATTGTAAACTTATTTTGTGTTATGAATAATGTAAACTTCATTGTGTTATAAGCAAATGTAAACTTTTATTGTTGGTGTATAAAGGCAAAAATGTAAACTTCTTATTGTTGGTTATAAAGGCATAATAATGTAAACTTTTATTGTTGGTTAAAAGGCAAAAATGTAAACTTCTTATTGTTGGTTTATAAAGGCATAATAATGTAAACTTTATTGTTGGTGTTAAAAGGCAAATAATGTGTAAACTTTATTGTTGGTGTTATAAAAAGGGGTTGCAATAATGTAAACTTCTTATTGTTGAAGGCATAAAATTAACTTATTTTGTGTTATAAAGGCAAATAATAGTTGTTATAAAGGCATAATAATTGTAAACTTTTATTGTTGGTGTTATAAAGGCATAAAATGTGTAAACTTCTTATTGTTGGTGTTATAAAGGCATAACAATGTGTAAACTTTTATTGTTGGTTATAAAGGCAAATAATGTAAACTTCTTATTGTTGGTGTATAAAGGCAAATAATGTGTAAACTTCTTATTGTTGGTGTTATAAGGCAATAATGGTAACTTTATTGTTGGTGTTATAAAGGCATAATAATGTAAACTTCTTATTGTTGGTGTTATAAAGGAAAATGTGTAAACTTCTTATTGTTGGTGTTATAAAGGCATAAAATGTGTAAACTTCTTATTGTTGGTGTTATAAAGGCATAATAATGTGTAAACTTTTATTGTTGGTGTTATAAAGGCATAAAAGTGTAAACTTTTATTGTTGGTGTTATAAGAAATAATGTGTAAACTTTTATTGTGTGTTAAAAGGCATAAAATGAAATTTTATTTGGTGTTAAAAGGAAAATGTAAACTTTTATTGTTGGTGTTATAAAGGAAATAATTTAATTTTGTTTGGTTTATAAAGTCAATTGTTAAAGTTTTATTTGTGTAAAAGCTATTTGTTTAAAGCATTAATTATGTGTTTATAAGGAAATGTGTAAATTCTTATTGTTGGTGTTAAAAGGCAAATAATGTAAACTTCTTATTGTTGGTGTTATAAAGGCACAATAATGTGTAAACTTCTTATTGTTGGTGTTATAAAGGCATAATAATGTGTAAACTTCTTATTGTTGGTGTTATAAAGGCACAATAATGTGTAAACTTCTTATTGTTGGTGTTATAAAGGCACAATAATGTGTAAACTTCTTATTGTTGGTGTTATAAAGGCATAACAATGTGTAAACTTCTTATTGTTGGTGTTATAAAGGCACAATAATGTGTAAACTTCTTATTGTTGGTGTTATAAAGGCATAATAATGTGTAAACTTCTTATTGTTGGTGTTATAAAGGCACAATATTGTGTAAACTTCTTATTGTTGGTGTTATAAAGGCATAATAATGTGTAAACTACTTATTGTTGGTGTTATAAAGGCATAATAATGTGTAAACTTCTTATTGTTGGTGTTATAAAGGCATAATAATGTGTAAACTTCTTATTGTTGGTGTTATAAAGGCACAATAATGTGTAAACTATGTGTAGTGAATACACTTTATTGAATGAAGAATGAAGCAACATTCTCTCTCTCTCTAATATAGGTTGAGGTGATGCCAGGAGCCGAGGCCTCGACCCCCCACAGACACAAGTGGGTGAGGACACAGTACTGCCACTGTCCACCTCCCCAAGATAATCATACCATCTTCACCTTCTTGCATCACCCACCTAACCCCCCACCCCCACTTATAACCCACTGACCCCACCTGACCTCCCAGTCTTGCGTCTCAAACCTCTACCCTACCACCCACCCACCTAGGGTGGCAGTCTTCAGTACTGCTGTGTAGGGTAGGTGACCTGAGGGGTCGCCGACCCCCCTCACGATGTGATAATATCTGAAGTTAACGTCACTGGCAAGCAGCAGGTTGGGCCAGGAGCTAAGACTCAACCCCTGCAACAACAGATGGGTGAGTACATTCACAACAGGTGTTGAGAGGGGGCCAGGAGCTAAGATTCGACCCCTGCAACCACAGATAAGTGAGTACATACACAGCAGGTGTTCAGAGGGGGGCCAGGAGCTAAGATTCGACCCCTGCAACCACAGATAAGTGAGTACATACACAGCAGGTGTTGAGAGGGGGCCAGGAGCTAGGATTCGACCCCTGCAACCACAGATAAGTGAGTACATACACAACAGGTGTTCAGAGGGGGCCAGGAGCTAAGATTCGACCCCTGCAACCACAGATAAGTGAGTACATACACAGCAGGTGTTGAGAGGGGGCCAGGAGCTAAGATTCGACCCCTGCAACCATAGATACTTGAGTACATACACAGCAGGTGTTGAGAGAGGGCCAGGAGCTAAGATTCGACCCCTGCAACCACAGATACTTGAGTACATACACAGCAGGTGTTGAGAGAGGGCCAGGAGCTAAGATTCAACCCCTGCAACCACAGATACTTGAGTACATACACAGCAGGTGTTGAGAGTGGGCCAGGAGCTAAGATTCGACCCCTGCAACCACAGATACTTGAGTACATACACAGCAGGTGTTGAGAGGGCCAGGAGCTAAGATTCGACCCTGCAACCACAGATACTTGAGTACATACACAGCAGGTGTTGAGAGGGGCCAGGAGCTAAGATTCGACCCTGCAACCACAGATACTTGAGTACATACACAGCAGGTGTTAGAGAGGGCCAGGAAGTGTACAACGATGCTGGGAATGCCATTAAGATGGCCCTTTACAAATGCCATCCTAGTTCCGCTACTCACCACCGCCCGACAGTGCCAGTACATAACATACCCATGACCGGGTTCAAGAGTTATTGTACTTTCCATGAACAACCAGGCTGTTATTGCTGCTGGTGGCCAGCTGGTCCACATATCCATCACAGCCTGGTTGATCTGGAGAAGATCCTTGTCCAGTTTCCTCTGGAAGACTAATACACTTGTTCCAGCAGTGTGTCTGATATCTTCTGGTAGCAGGTTGATATCTGCCACTGGCAGGTTGAATAGTCATGGATCACGGATGTTGATACAGTGTTCTCTTGTTGTGCCCACGTTGCCTCAGCTTTTCACTGGGTATATTTTACACTTCCTGCCACACACTGGTGGTATGAGTGCCACACAGAGCCACTACTGGACTATGATGACATAGGCAACAACATTAATTAACAATGAAGGCCGCCCACCTGTCACTATAACCTGTCTCTGGTGAATTAATGGGCGGGTGGGCGGCCTCGGTCCTGTGGCTTGAGTTACTCACCTGTGTCCACGTGTGTTAGTTAGTTAGTTACCATTTTGTCCTAGGCACATGTCGATTAGACACTAGGCCTGAGTGTGTGTGTGTGTGTGTGTGTATGTTAGTTACCATTTTGTCCTAGGCACATGTCGATTAGACACTAGGCCTGTTGTATGTATGTGTGTGTGTGTGTGTGTGTGTGTGTGTGTGTGTGTGTGTGTGTGTACTCACCTATTTGTGGTTGCAGGGTCGAGTCATAGCTCCTGGCCCCCTCTTCACTGATTGCTACTAGGTTCTCTCTCTCCCTGCTCCATGAGCTTTATCAAACCTCGTCTTAAACTATGTATAGTTCCTGCCTCACTACGTCACTTTCTAGGCTATTCCACTTCCTGACAACTCTATGACTGAAGAAATACTTCCTAACATCCCTTTGACTCATAGGAGTCTTCAACTTCCAATTGTGACCCCTTGTTTCGTGTCCTCTCTGGAACATCTTGTCTCTGTCCACCTTATCTATTCCTCGCAGTATTTTATATGTCGTTATCATGTCTCCCTAACCCTCCTGTCCTCTAGTGTCGTCAGGCCGATTTCTCTAACCTTTCTTCGTAAGACAATCCCCTTAGCTCTGGGACTAGTCTTGTTGCAAACCTCTGCACTTTCTCTAATTTCTTGACGTGCTTGACCAGGTGTGGGTTCCAAACTGGTGCTGCATATTCCAGTATGGGCCTGACGTATATGGTGTACAGAGTCTTGAATGATTCCTTAGTGAGGTATTGGAATGCTATTCTTAGGTTTGCCAGCCACCCGTATGCTGGCAGTTATCTGATTGATGTGTGCCTCAGGAGATGTGCTCGGTATTATACTCACCCCAAGATCTTTTCCTTGAGTGAGGTTTGCAGTCTTTGGCCACCTAGACTATACTCTGTCTGCGGTCTTCTTTGCCTTCCCCGATCTTCATGACTTTACATTTGGCAGGGTTAAATTCTAGGAGCCAGTTACTGGACCAGGCTTGTAGCCTGTCCAGGTCTCTTTGTAGTCCTGCCTGATCCTCGACTGAATTAATTCTTCTCATTAACTTCACATCATCTGCAAACAGGGACACTTCTGAGTCTATCCCTTCTGTTATGTCATTCACATATACCAAAAACAGTACAGGTCCTAGGACTGACCCTTGTGGAACCCCACTCGTCACAGGTGCCCACTCTGACACCTCGTCACGTACCATGACTCGTTGTTGCCTCCCTGTCAGATATTCTCTGATCCATTGCAGTGCCTTTCCTGTTACGTGTGTCTGATCCTCTAGCTTGTGCATTAACCTCTTGTGAGGAACTGTGTCGAACGCCTTCTTGCAGTCCAAGAAAATGCAGTCTATCCACCCCTCTCTCTCGTGTCTTACTTCTGTTACCTTGTCATAAAACTCAGTAGGTTTGTGACACAGGATTTTCCTTCCTGAAACCGTGCTGGTTGTCGTTTATAAGCTTGTGTCTTTCTAGGTGCTCCACCATTCTCCTCCTGATGATCTTCTCCATGACTTTGCATACTATACACGTCAGTGACACAGGTCTGTAGTTTAATGCCTCGTGTCTGTCTCCTTTCTTAAAAATTGGGACTACATTTGCCTTCTTCCATGCCTCAGGTAGTTGCCCAGTTTCAATGGATGTGTTGAAGATTTTTGTTAGTGGCACACACAACATCTCTGCTCCTCTCTAAGGACCCACAGAGAAATGTTGTCGGTCCCACCGGTTTTGAGGTATCGAGTTCACATAGCAGCTTCTTTACCTCCTCCTCGGTGTGTGTATTTCATCCAGCACTTGTTGGTAAACCTCCTATTCTGAATTCCTGGAGTCCTTCCTGTCTCCTCTGTAAATACTTCTTTAAATCTCATGTTGAGCTCCTCACATACCTCTTGGTCGTTTCTTGTGAACTCCACCTTCCTTCCTCAGCCTGATTACCTGGTCCTTGACTGTTGTTTTCCTCCTGATGTGGCTATACAACAGCTTCGGGTCAGACTTGACTTTTGATGCTATGTCATTTTCATATTGTCGCTGAGCCTCCCTTCTTACCTGTGCATATTCGTTTCTGGCTCTTCGGCTAATCTCTTTATTTTCCTGGGTCCTTTGTCTTCTGTACTTTTTCCATTCTCTATTACACTTAGTTTTTGCCTCCCTACACATATGGGTGAACCAAGGACTCGTTCTGGTCTTCCCATTACTTCCGTTTCCTTGGGACAAACCTCTCCTCTGCCTCTTTGCATTTGGTTGTCACATATTCCATCATTTCTTTACTGGTTTTCCTGTCAATTCTCTCTCCCACTGAACATCTTGTAGGAAGTTCCTCATGCCTGTGTAGTTTCCCTTTTGTAGTTTCGTTTCTTCCTTCCTATTCCTGCTCCCCTCTCTACTTGTAGCTCAACTATATAATCAAAACACAGAACCAAATGATCACTAGCTCCAAGGGCCTTTCATATGTGATATCTCGATGTCCGAACTACTCAAGGTGAATACTAGGTCCAGTCTTGCTGGATCATCCCCACCTCTCTCTCTGGTAGTGTCTCTAACATGTTGATGCATTAGGTTTTCCAGTACCACATCCATCATCTTGGCTCTCCATGATTCAGGACCCCCGTGGGGCTCCAGGTTTTCCCAATCAATCTCCTTGTGATTGAAATCACCCATAACTAGTAACTTTGTTCTCCCCAAGTGGGCTCTTCTGGCCACCTCGGCTAGTGTGTCTACCATTGCTCTGTTGCTCTCGTCGTATTCATCTCTTGGCCTCCTGCAGTTCTGTGGCGGGTTGTACATTACAGCAATTACCACCTTATGGCCCTCAGACTGAATTGTTCCTACTATGTAGTCCCTTTCGCCCATTCCTTCCACTTCCTCAAATCCCCACCTGTTCTTAATGAGCAGTGCAACTCCTCCTCCCCCTCTGCTCCCTCTATCTTTCCTGAGGATTTGATATCCGGGTGGAAAGATTGCATCTGTTATCATCCTGGTGAGTTTCATTTCTGTGAGTGCTATTATGTCTGGGGATGTCTCCTTTATTCTTTCATGCCACTCCTCACATTTATTTTTTATACCATCTGCATTTGTATACCAAACCTTCAACTTCTTTTCTAAAACTGTGTGTGTGTGTGTGTGTGTGTGTGTGTGTGTGTGTGTGGGAGTGTGTGTGTGTGTGAGTATGTGTGTGTGTTCAGCTGAACTCTTCTCCAGGCTGAGGGACTGACCACCTCAAATTATTTCTCCAAGGTGATGGACTGACTGAGCTACGTCAACTTTACCTCACCACTACTGCTGCCAATAATTCATTCTGTGCATTTGACTGAAGGCCTCTACTGTGTTGCTGTTAAGACTGACAGTTGTTGCTGCATTAAGACGACAGTTGTTGGAAAGGACTGACGTTGTTGCTACAGTAAGACTGACAGTTGTTGCTACAGACAGACATTGTTGCTACAGTAAGACTGACAGTTGTTCTTCAGTAAGACTGACAGTTGTTGCTACAGTAAGACTGACAGTTGTTGCTACAAGACTGACGTTGTTGCTACAGTAAGACTGATTGTTGCTGCAGTAAGGCTGACGGTTTGTGCTGCAGTAAGACTGACAGTTGTGGCTACATAAGACTGACAGTTGTTGCTGCAGTAAGACTGACAGTTGCTGCTGTAGTAAGACTGACGGTTGTTGCTGATAAGACGACAGTTGTTGCCAGTAAGACTGACAGTTGTTGCTGCAGTAAGACTGACAGTTGTTGCTGTGGTAAGACTGACAGTTGTTGCTACAGTAAGACTGACAGTTGTTGCTACGGTAAGACTGACAGTTGTTGCTACAGTAAGACTGACAGTTGTTGCTTTCAGTAAGACTGACGGTTGTTGCTGAGTAAGACTGACAGTTGTTGCTACAGGAAGACTGACAGTTGTTGCTACAGTAAGACTGACAGTTGTTGCTGCAGTAAGACTGACAGTTGTTGCTGCAGTAAGACTGACGTTGTGGCTACAGTAAGACTGACAGTTGTTGCTGCAGTAAGACTGACGGTTGCTGCTGTAGTAAGACGGATTGTTGCTTCAGTAAGACTGACAGTTGTTGCTACAGTAAGACTGACAGTTGTTGCTGCGATAAGACTGACAGTTGTTGCTGTAGTAAGACGACAGTTGTTGCTACAGTGAGACGACAGTTGTTGCTACAGTAAGACTGACAGTTGTTGCTACAGTAAGGCTGGCAGTTATTGCTGCTGTAGTAAGACGACAGTTGTTGCTGCAGTAAGAGGCTGGGTTGGCTTCAGTAAGGACCAGTTGTTGCTGCAGTAAGACGACAGTTGTTGCCGCAGTAAGACTGACAGTTGTGGCTGCAGTAAGACTGACAGTTGTGGCTGCAGTAAGATACAATAAATACACCTCCCCTCGCTCAGGCTAGTGACGCCCCACAAGGAAGTCAGTGATCATCTTATAAGATGCCGGCTGCCCACCCCACCACCCGCCCACCCACCACCACCCGCCACCACCACCACCCCCACTCACCACCCCAGAAATCAACCATTAATCTATGATTTCCTCGCCTCCTCTTCTTCACCGCCCACCGCCCAAGTAACAGCAGTGGTAGTAGCAGCGGAGAAGTAGCAGCAGAAGTAGAGTAGCAGTAACAGACAAGTAGCAGGGACAAGCAAGCAAAATGCAGTAGCAGCAGTAGCAGTAACAGCTAAGTAGCGTACAGCAGAAAAAGTAGCAGTAGCAGCAGAGTGCAGTACAGCAGAAAAAGTAGCAGTAACAGCAGCAGAAGTGGCAGTAACAGCGAGCAGAAATAGCAGTAGAGTACAAGCAGAAGTAGCAGTAGCAGCAGCAAAGTAGCAGCAGAGTAGCAGTAGCATAGCATTAGCAATGCAGCAGTTGTATAATGTCCTGGGTGCAGGAGTGTGGTCCTGGAGTGCAGGAGTGTGGTCCTGGAGTGCAGTGCATGTGGTCTAGAGTGCAGGTGTGGTCCTGGAGTGCAGAGTGTGGTCCTGGAGTGCAGGAGTGTGTCCTGGAGTGCAGGAGTGTGGTTCTGGAGTGCAGGAGTGTGGTCCTGGAGTGCAGGAGTGTAGTCCTGGAGTGCAGAGTGTGGTCCTGGAGTGCAGGATGTGGTCCAGGAGTGCAGGGTGTGGTCATGGAGTGCAGGAGTGTGGTCAGGAGTGCGGAGGTGTGGTCCTGGAGTGCGGAGTGTGGTCCTGGAGTGCAGCAGTGTGGTCCTGGAGTGCAGGAGTGTGGTCCAGGAGTGCAGCAGTGTGGTCTGGGTGCGGAGTGTGGTCCTGGAGTGCGAGTGTGGTCCTGGAGTGCAGGTGTGGTCTGGAGTGCAGGAGTGTGGTCCTGGGTGCAGGAGTGTGGTCTGGAGTGCAGGAGTGTGGTCCTGGAGTGCAGAGTGTGGTCCTGGAGTGCAGGAGTGTGGTCCAGGAGTGCAGGAGTGTGGTCCTGGGTGCAGTGGTGTGGTCCAGGAGTGCAGGAGTGTGGTCCTGGAGTGCAGGAGTGTGGTCCTGGAGTGCAGGAGTGTGGTCCTGGAGTGCAGTGTGGTCAGGAGTGCGGGGTGTGGTCCTGGAGTGCAGAGTGTGGTCCTGGAGTGCAGGAGTGTGGTCCTGGAGTGCAGGAGTGTGGTCCTGGGTGCAGGAGTGTGGTCTGGAGTGCAGGAGTGTGTCCTGGAGTGCAGTGTGGTCTGGAGTGCAGGAGTGTGGTCTGGAGTGCAGGAGTGTGGTCTGGAGTGCAGGAGTGTGGTCCTGGAGTGCAGGAGTGTGGTCCTGGAGTGCAGGAGTGTGGTCCTGGAGTGCAGAAGTGTGGCCCTGGAGTGCAGGAGTGTGGTCCTGGAGTGCAGAAGTGTGGTCCTGGGTGCAGGAGTGGGTCCTGGAGTGCAGGAGTGTGGCCCTGGAGTGCAGGGTGTGGTCCTGGGTGCAGGAGTGTGGTCCTGGAGTGCAGGAGTGTGGTCTGGAGTGCAGGAGTGTGGTCCTGGGTGCAGGAGTGTGGTCCTGGAGTGCGGGAAATGTGGCCCTGGAGTGCAGCAGTGAGGTCCTGGAGTGCAGGAGTGTGGTCCTGGAGTGCAGGAGTGTGGTCCTGGAGTGCAGGAGTGTGGTCCTGGAGTGCAGGAGTGTGGCCCTGGAGTGCAGCAGTGTGGCCCAGGAGTGCAGGAGTGTGGTCCTGGGTGCAGGAGTGTGGTCCTGGAGTGCAGGAGTGTGGTCTGGAGTGCAGGAGTGTGGTCCTGGAGTGCGGGGAGTGTGGTCCTGGAGTGCAGGAGTGTGGCCCTGGAGTGCAGGAGTGTGGTCCTGGAGTGCAGCAGTGAGGTCTGGAGTGCAGGAGTGTGGTCTGGAGTGCAGGAGTGTGGTCCTGGAGTGCAGGGAGTGTGGTCTGGAGTGCAGGAGTGTGGTCTGGAGTGCAGGAGTGTGGTCCTGGAGTGCAGGGTGTGGTCTGGAGTGCAGGAGTGTGGTCCTGGAGTGCGGAGTGTGGTCCTGGAGTGCAGGAGTGTGGCCCTGGAGTGCAGGAGTGTGGCCCTGGAGTGCAGCAGTGAGGTCCTGGAGTGCAGGTGTGGTCCTGGAGTGCAGGATGTGGCCCTGGAGTGCAGGAGTGTGGTCCTGGAGTGCAGCAGTGTGGTCCTGGAGTGCAGGGTGTGGTCCTGGAGTGCAGGAGTGTGGTCCTGGGTGTCTTTGCAGTATTATAACACGTATATTTATGCTGACATATTACACAAGATGTAATGTGTCAGTATCAGCTGTGTCTTCAGTATCATGAGAACATTGTTGAACATTACACTGTTGTTCAGCACCTACGACAACTTCAGTATCATGAGAACATTGTTGAACATTACACTGTTGTTCATTCACCTACGACAACTTCAGTATCATGAGAACATTGTTGAACATTACACTGTTGTTCAGCCCTACGACAACTCAGTATCATGAGAACATTGTTGAACATTACACTGTGGTTCAGCACCTACGACAACTTCAGTATCATGAGGACATTGTTGAACATTACACTGTGGTTCAGCACCTACGACAACTTCAGTATCTTGAGAACATTGTTGAACATTACACTGTTGTTCGCTACGACAACTTCAGTATCAGAACTTGTTGAACATTGACACTGTTGTTCAGCACCTACGACAACTTCAGTATCATGAGAACATTGTTGAACATTACACTGTTGTTCAGCACCTACGACAACTTCAGTATCATGAGAACATTGTTGAACATTACACTGTTGTTCAGCACCTACGACAACTTCATTATCATGAGAACATTGTTGAACATTACACTGTGGTTCAGCACCTACGACAACTTCAGTATCATGAGAACATTGTTGAACATTACACTGTGGTTCAGCACCTACGACAACTTCAGTATCATGAGAACATTGTTGAACATTAAACTGTTGTTCAGCAGCTACGACAACTTCAGTATCATGAGGACATTGTTGAACATTACACTGTTGTTCACACCTACGACAACTTCAGTATCATGAGAACATTGTTGAACATTACACTGTTGTTCAGCAGCTACGACAACTTCAGTATCATGAGGACATTGTTAACATTACACTGTGGTTCAGCAGCTACGACAGCATAAAAGGTTGAAGGCAGCAGAACTGCGTGGTTACCATCTCTGGGGATAACAGGACATGACCCAGCTGAGTCACTGGATTCTTCAAAATCAGTGATATCAAGAGTATAAAGGTATATATCAAAGGTATAAGGGTATTATCAAGGTATAAAGGTATATATCAAAGGTATAAGGTATATATCAAAGGTATAAAGGTATATATCAAAGGTATAAGGTATATATCAAGGTATAAAGGTATATATCAAAGGTATAAGGTATATATCAAAGATATAAAGGTATATTCAAGGTATAAGGTATATATCAAGGAAAAAAAAGGTAAACAAGGTATAATTATCAAGGTATAGGATATATGGTTAAGGTATTATGGTAAAAGGTATATATCAAGGTATAAGGTATATATAAAGGAAAAAAAAGGATATATCAAGGTATAAAGGTTATATCAAAGGTATAAGGTATATATAAAAGGTATAAGGTATATATCAAAGGTATAGGTATATATCAAAGGTATAAAGGTATATATAAAAGGTATAAAGGTATATTAAAAGGTATAGGTATATATCAAATAAAAAGGTATATATAAAAAGGTAAAAAGGATATATAAAAGGTATAAGGATATATCAAAGGTATAAGGTATATATCAAGGTAAAAAGGTATATATCAAAAGGATAAAGGTTATATAAAGGTATAAATATATATCAAGAAGGTATATATCAGGTATAAATATATATAAAAGGTATAAGTATATATCAAGGTATAAGGTATATATAAAGGTATAAAGGTATAAAATAAGGTATGGGTATATTCAAAGGTATAAGGTATATATCAAGGTATAAGGTATATATAAAAAGGATGGTATATATCAAAGGTATAAATATATATCAAAGGTAAAATATATATCAAATATAAGGTATATATCAAGGTATAAGGTATATATCA